>JAIUZE010003703.1:0-11300 GCA_022085475.1 Heliosperma pusillum
GACTGGAACACTGGCTTGGAAAAGGCGAAGCAGATGTTGCATCCCTTCTAAGAATATATTCAGGTATGCTTGCCACATCCGAAAAATTTGTTATGTTTGTTAAATGGGAAATAAATTTTTATAGTTATTTACGACTGATCTCTGTAAAAAAAGAAGTAAAAAAGATAATTAAATAAAAAAGAGTAATCGAACCATTTCATATTGGTTATTGAAGCATGATACGGGATTTCGGAAGAGACTTAAAAAGATTGTGTTTTATTTGACTACGAGGATGTTCTAGTGTTACACTAGAATATTAATGTCCATATCTATCGTAATAAATTGATTAATTTTAATTATTAACGATACGAGGCAGGTCTTAAATAGATATGGCCAAACATACTCAGATGAGCCTTAGAAGAGGCGCACAACAATGTGCGTCCCTTCTAAGCCTCTTCCGAGTGTTGTGAAGGTTGAAATGATTAAAAAAAATTAGTAGTAATATTTTTGGGTTCATATGACGAATATACATGTAAATAAACAAAAATAATATAAACAAACTCAAAAGAAGGTTTTTACATCCTCAAAGTTTCATGTTAATGTCGCGAGTAGACTAAAAGACGATGCTTTAGTTATTATCATGAGAATGTAGTTGAAAGTTCCCTTGTGATCAAGGATTTAGAAAAATAGAACTTAGATTGGTTAGAAGTTCTGTGTAGTGGTCAAGCTGGGTCGGTCTATGCAAACGAGGCGGGAGAGTCAATAGGAATCGAGATTACGAGGCCGATTGATCAACCCTGTAATTGCCAAAATTAGTAACACGGTCTTAGAATGAAAAGAGAGAGAAAATAACACTGAAGGGAAGACACTCGCGTGCCAAATATTGAAAGACGTGATCTCTATTTAGAGCACAATAATTGAAGATTTCCACTCGGACTATTATAGTGATGAACAACACCCTAAAAGGGGTTTAGCAACATCTGTTTCCCTTAGAAGTGGTGGAGTGGTTCATGCACCTTTTCTAACGTGGTTTCCTTCTGTAAGAAGAATACACATTATAACAGATTCCAAGGGTAAGGGATAAAGCTTCATATTATTAAATAGAGATCGACTTGCGCATCGAACTCTTAACATAATAAAATATTACTTGATGGTTTTAAGAATAATCCATCTCGAAACGAGACAGGATCCTTAAAAGGGAGACAGCTTTTGACCTGAACCTGAATCGACTCTATTTAATGTCAAAACAACCGTATTGGCGCGTAGATGACAATAAAAGGGGTAAAAAAAAGATTGATATATCGTTTATTAACCGTCTTATGAAATATCATAAATCGCGGTATAAAACTAACATGAACGTCCTATCATCATCGGGTGAATCTTGGGAGGTGCAGACTAAACTATCTAAAAATTCCACACTTTGACTAAGGCTTAGACAAGGCTAAAGTCAAAGTATAGGCCTCAGGTCAATCGAAGATTATAACTTGAAGATAATGGCGTTGCGAGGCGACTCAAGGGTCTGAGTCAAGGACCTGTCTGGAACTGTTTTGAGTCTGCCGACTATATAAGAGGGTCTTTTAAGTCCATTAGACTACGTAAGGAAGCTCGCCAGCCATAAGGAGAAAACTTACCTGACCTCCGGACTTGGTCATGATTTTGAGAAATGGAAAGAAGGAGGTACCTAACTAACTTCTTGATTTTTGATAGTAATAAACCTGCTTACTCCGTCTCAAGCGTGGCTTATAATTATTAAAATCGGGTTTTCATACATGTTACTAAAAAATGCGTAGACGGGAATGGCCATAGACGGACTCTTGATAGAAAAAAGTAATTATTCGGAATATAGATGTGACTTCGATGAGGAAATATCGAGACTCTAAAGAATAAAAATCCCGAGTAAATTGATTAACATTGGAAAAACTAATTATTTCCCAAAGCAATATGTGTAATAATATGTGTAATATTATTATTAAATAGAATAGGAGACTCGATGAGGAGTGAGAAAAGAGTAGCGCGCAGGTAAAAGCACTTTGGAAAGGGCACAAAAAGTGATGCGTCCTTTCTATGGTGCTTCTTGGTCTGATTAAAACCAGGAGGCGCGGGACAACTTGCGTTGATTCGCAAAACAACACAAACATACTCAAAAGCTTGAGGGATGGGAAGAGCGACAAAAACTGATAAGTGAATATTTGTATGATTTTAACCCCCAATTTAGCTCGGTTTTGTATGTCTTTTGTGCTTTGTTAAACCATTTTATGAGCTAATATCGTCTTCTAGGCGAATTCTTGTGTTCTAACTTGTTTTATAGGGAAAGTGACGTTTCTACGCCCTTTTTCTATATTCCCGAGCATTTGCCTAGAACCCGACGATTCAAAGAAGAAAGGTTGACCATGTGTAAGGCATTTCAAGAAGGTTCACTAACTTAAGAGAGAGAAGAAGCAAAGACGGTTTCGTAGTTGTCGGAAGATCAATCAATTGGGCGGAAGAATTCATCGCTTTACATCAAACCCTATCAAACAACCCGATTGTAGAAGTCAAGGGGAATGTTGGAAGTCGAGTCAAGCAAAGGAAGATGAAACGTTAGTCAACCGCTTCTAGAAGACCACATACCCGATCGGGTAAGTGTGTACCCGATCGGGTATCCTTGCTGATCCAAGCATGACGGCTCCTTCTTCCTTATTTTTTCCTATGTGTTTAATACCCGACCTCTTCTCCACGAAACCCTAATACTATAAATAGATGCTCTAAGCCCCTCTTCTAAACACATCCACATCTATCTCTCACACATTCTAATCTTATATTTCTTTTTAGCTTTAGTCTTTCTAGTTTAGATTACCTTCTACTTTTGTCTTTTGTTCTTAGTTTATTTCTGTCCATTTCATATCAAAACATTAGTTTAGTTCAATAAGAATTTCAATCTTTGTAGTCTACTTTGTTGGGTACAAGAGTTGTAATTCAAGGTACGGTATTTCTATGCGAAGGATTTCTATTGTCGTTATCGCTTTCATTATTGATCGTCATCTAGCTATTCCTAATTTATCCTTTGTTTATTGTTCTTTATTGTTTTCCATTTGATTGTTATTCTCTATTCATATCACTTAGATTCGTTTTTATGTTGTTATAATCATAGTTTCATTTCTCAGATTGTCATATAGTGTCGTTATTATCACATAGAGAGTCTAAATTATTGTTAAAATCAACTAAATATGCCTATCTTAACTTTCATTTTTAATATCATCGTAGACATAAACATAATCATGAGTGAGTAGTCACCTTTATAGGGTGTAGGGTAGCCATGTTAGATTGATTAAAAGATGATAATTGGATAAAAGAAATTGTTCTTTTAAAACATTGTGTCTATGCATGTTTGGACTTTAACGATAGTTGACGATTCTTGATCACAATCATTGACTAGTATTAAATTCTTTCCAAGGTAGACATACGAGATTTTAATAGACAAAGCATGACATAGTGGATTAAGACCTAGTAAATCGCATAAAAAGCCTGCTAGACCATCTGATCTATGATTGTAATGAACACACCATTCTTACGAACGCGCAATGAATTATTTGCATATCCTAAATCCAATTTCATCAATATGTCAGTCTACATGTGCGAACCTACTTCCCTAGATGCTTCTCATTATTGTTAAATCATCATTTGTTTTATTGTTTTCATTTTAGTTTGCTCTTATTTTGTTTTTATTTATGTTCTTTATTAGTTTAGAATTCAAAACCTCAAAACCCAGAAAATCGTTAGATAAAACTCAATTGTGAGACGATTCACAATCCATAGGAAATACCATCTCCCTGAGGATCGACCCCTACTTCCTTAATTACATTAATTTGTTATTAGCCTAGTCTGGGTAAATTATCTTTGTATTGGGCTTGCGACAGGCCCGATCAAATTTTGGCGCCGTTGCCGGGGAGCACGGTTTAATTTTCCTTTTCTTGTGATTTTAATCACGATTAGTTTTATCTAGTCTTTAGGAACCCGAATTCCTTTAGACCTCTCTTGATTTTTCATCTTAGCTTTTCTATCTTATGCCCAGATCTTCTAGACTAGGGACCCCTATTCCTTTAGCCCCTGAACTAGAAAGAACTCTGCGTAGGAAATTAAAGCTATTCAACGAAATTTCAAAAGCTTCTGATATTTCAAGTTTAGATCGTATTCGTGAGAAATACTCGGATATCTTACCTAATCTTGAAGGAGAAGAAGATCCATTTTCATCTCCATTTCCAAAAACCAATCAACTTTCAACCAACATTCCATCTTCATCTTCACAAACAAAAATGGTTCTACTTTCCGACCATTCTAAACCAACCGCAGATACACTTCCAAAGGGTATCGCTACACCTCAAATTACAGCCCAAAACTTCGAAATCAAACCTGCCTTCATCAATCTAATAGAAAGAAATCAATTTGGTGGCAATGCCACAGACGATCCCAACCTTCATATCCAAAACTTCTGTGACTATTGCTCCACGATTAGACAAACTGGAGTATCCCAAGAACAGATTAGGGAAATGCTCTTTCCCTTCTCTGTAAGAGGAAAGGCAAAACTCTGGATCAATAGTCTTGACCGAGTTGCCTTAGGAATAGTCGACTGGGATGGTCTAGCTCTTGCTTTCTATCAAAAGTACTTCCCACCAGAACGAACCGCACTCTGACGAAGTCAAATTACTGGATTCCGTCAGAGAGGCGACGAAAGCCTTTATGAGGCATGGGAAAGGTACAAAGAATTACAAAGAGAATGCCCTCATCATGGCCTTGATTCATGGTTCCTGGCTATCACATTCTACAACGGTTGTTGTGGCGAATCACGTCGTATCCTCGACTCCGCTAACAATGGTCGTTTCGATCAAATCGATGTAGAGATAGCTAGTGCGACTATCGAGTCAATGGAAATCCACGATTCTCAGTATAGCAACTCGCGTGCTATACCGCTCAAAGCCAAGCAGGATGATTCAAGTAAAGTAGCACTCCTAGAAGCCCAATTAGCCCTTCTGCAGCAACAAGTAGGAAGCTCTTCCCAATCCAAGGAGCATATCAACGTCACTAACCACGTAGTGGTATGTGAGACATGTGGAATTGGAGGGCATAGTTTTCAAGAATGTAGAAGTTCAATAGAGCAAGTCAATGCCTATCAAGGATATAGGCAAGGCAACGCTTTCTCAAACTTTTATAACGAAAACACAAAAAACCCCCCATTTTTGTCCTACAAAAGTACCAACGTTCAAAATCCCCACCAACAAATCCAACAACCATTCATACCACACCAACAAAAGCCTTACAATCCACCTGGTTTTCAAAACCAGAGACCTTCATTCCAACCTAACTTCAATCAACCATACCAAAATCAACCTCAAGACCAACCACCTCAAATTCAAGGCCAACCAAATGACTCAAGCTTGAGCAAAATTGAATCCATGCTTCTACAAGTTGTTCAAAAGCAGGATTCAATGTTTGCTCAATTTCAAAAGAGTGATCAAGCTCAAAATGCTGCCATCAAAATGCTTGAAACTCAAATGGCCCAATTGGCTGCCTCTAATGCCCAAAGAAAACAAGGCCAACTCCCACCTCATGGTGAACAACCGAGGAACACCGCAAATGCTATCACCCTTAGGAGTGGTACCACTTATACGGAACCTCAGCAACCCAAAGAACCAACAGTTGAGCCTTCACAAGTAGAAAGCCAAAAAGATTCTCAACCATCCCCCGCTAAGGAAGCGGAAGACAAACATGAAAAGAAGGATGAACTCGAAAAGGAACCCATCAAAATTCAAGTTCCATTTCCCCAACGTTTGAGGAGAAATCATAAGGAAACCCAGTTCGGTAAATTCATGGAAGTAGTCAAAAACCTCCAAGTAACGGTTCCCTTCACTGAATTAATCACTCACATCCCTTCTTACACGAAATTTATGAAGGATATCTTAACAAAGAAGAGGACTCTAGATGATGTTGAAATCATCGCATTCACCGCTGAATGCAGTGCGTTATTGCAAAATAAGTCCCCTCCTAAGTTAAAAGATCCTGGTAGTTTCTCTATACCTTGCACTATAGGCACCTACACTATTGATAAAGCTTTATGCGATCTAGGTGCTAGTGTAAGCGTTATGCCCTATTCCATTTGCGAAAAATTGAATATGGGAGTTCTGAAATGCACAAGTATCACCCTGCAAATGGCAGATCGTTCTCTAAAACAACCTATGGGAGTTTTAGAAGATGTACCTGTTAGAGTAGGAAGATTTTTTATTCCAGTCGATTTCATAGTGTTAGATATGGCTGAAGATTCACAAATCCCTATCATATTAGGAAGACCATTTCTACACACTGCGGGAGCAGTAATCGATGTCAAGAATGGAAAATTGACATTAGAAGTAGGTGATGATAAAGTCACCTACAACTTAAACAGTGCAATGAAGAGCCCTATGCTTGAAGAGCCTTGCTGTTTCCTTGACATTGTCGACTCAATCATTGATGAATCTCTGTATCCATCAATAATTGAGGATCCTTTAGAAGCAATTTTATTGTTATAGGATATCTCTGAAAACGACAATTTTGAGATCAGTGAGCTGGAAAGGGACTTGACTGGAAAAGAGATACCGTCTGAAGAAGTCGCAATATTGCATGGGAAAGCCTTAATCGATAGCTTTATATGGTTTCGTCGTCAAAACAAACATAAAAAATAACCCAAAATAAGTAGTATAAAGGGGTCGAATCCACGAGGATGGAGGGGGTCAACTACTAGTTCGATCGCGTCCTATTCTAGCCTAATAAAAGATTGGTTGGAAAGTTAACTAAAAACTAATAAAAACAAGTAATCGCTAAGCAATAATGATGAAAACAATTAAGGGAAAGACTAAGGTGAAGGGTTCACCTTAGGGGGATTAATGGGCTAGTCGGGTAATTAGCAAATGGGTAAGTAATTCGAGGAAAATCAATTGCTAATGTCTCAACAATCAATAATCATCAACAAAGCCATCGCATTTGTCTCAAATCACCCATATAAACACTAGTCTAATCATTTCTACCACCGTCGCTTAAGAAATAATTAAACCATGCTTGATAAAATGGGCAACTTTCGTTTACACATTTCATCAAACACTTAGTGTTCATATGAGCAATACCCAAATTATTTACCACAAACTTACTAATTAACCAACCTAATACCCCACATAATCCTCCCTTAGGCTCCCCCTAAACCCTAGAGGAGAACTACTCACACATACTAAGGGGAATCAAACAACTAAAGGCAAGAAGTAGTTCAATGAACATCATGTTATGAGACGAACAATTAAAACAATCAAATGATAAACAATAAACTAGAAATGGAAATAAATTGCATAAACAACAAAAAGATGAGAAATTTAATACCAACAAGCTTGTATTAGTGAAGAGGGAGAATGTCTTCAACCCAAAATCCTCAATACAAACCCAAAACTATGCTAATTTCACTAGGAAAGAGTAGATCTACCAACTTGAAATGAGAAATTAAGCTTAATTAGGGAAAGATTAGGAGAGTAATTAGTACTTAATAGAGGTTACAAATATCTAGGGTTTTGTGCTAAGAGGAATGTAAAAGCTGCTTACAAAATAATAGGGGGAGGGTATATATAGGTATCTCGAAATTAAGGAAGAAATTAGAAGAGAAGGCGGATTTTGCGATGTTGCGTTCCTGGCCGGTCGACCGGCCGCCGGCCCTCTGACCGGCCTGGGGCACATCAGTGTCTTCAATGTTCACGTCTTCAAAATTTTCAAAATCCTTCTAAGTATGGAGAATGGGGGTCCTGGCCGGTCGATCAGCCGCCGGTCCCCCACCGGCCTGGAGCACCATTTCAGTCTTATGGCATTCTGTTGTATGTGCAGGCCGGGTAGTTGACCGGCCGCCGGTCGACCGGCCGGCGCTACCTGGGCCTTTTCTTCCTTTTCTCTTCTTCTTTCATTTGTGGAGTAATGGTCTGGGCCGGTGGGCCGGCCGTCGGTCAGTAGGCCGGCCTGCACCACCTGGGGGCTCATTTCTTCACTTCTTCATCCCATCTTCGAATCCCGACTCATGCAAGACCTTATTGCTCCGATTTCTTCATTTCCGCCTTAATTCCTACAAATTAAGACCGACATTCATAGTACGGGAAATCGGGGAGCAAAATGCAATTAAGGGCACGCAAATCCGTGTAAACGGACCAAAATGGGGACGAAAATGAGGGGAAAATGTGACTAAATAAATGCTTATCAAAATTCCCCACACTTAAGACTTACTCGTCCTCGAGTAAGTAAACAAAATTTGAGACCCATAAGTACCCTTATTCAACACTACACTAATACTAAGACTACTACCTAAACTACTAATAATATCCGACGGTAGGCAATTAACGGGACTCCTCCGTCCCTTCAACTCACAACGAGATACTCATGAGGTAGAGTACTTCCTTGCAAGGCAAGTAGGGGCTTGCTCAAAATTTCGACGCATCCAAATGAAAAACACGTAAGAACACGACAAAGATGCATCTAACAAAAGAAAAATCACATGCCTCATCCATGTGACGGAAATATCTAAAAGGAAAACCGTCTAGATAATGCATGATCCTTATAAGCCACTAATATCATAAAGCATGGAAAAATATTCGCCTCCTAGCGGTGCAAGTCTAATGATAATTTTGAACCCCGTCTACTATTTGCTTGGCCAAAAGCGATAAAATGGAAGATGGAAATGAAATCCTCGTGACGTTATTAAGCACAATAGCAAATGGAATTCACGTTTCTCAAATAAATGAGACACAAGGGTCGTCCCGTCTCACTATGCAACTTCAAAGGCAAATGATTCAAGAAGGATAAAAGGAAAATGAGCTTTGAGTCTAAGTGCTTGCAAAACTTTTCATTTCAACACTTTGCTTTCTTTTTCTTTTTCTTTCTTTTTGATTTGCATTTTGGTTTGCAACTTTTGGCATGAAAGCACACGGTTTCCGTCAAGGACATGCGGTCGGAACCAACAATAGGGGTATCCCCACCGTAGTGGCATCGAAAGGGGCCCTAGATATGGGCCCACTAGAATCCCTAGAAGTTCCGTTTTGCACTTCCTCGACGAAAACAAGAAAAGATGATAATTGACTCAATATTTTCAGCTTGTTTGATTTGTTTCCTTTTTTTGAGCAAAAGTGGAAGAACAATGAATCATGGTTGGTTGCATAGCAAGAACGGTCACCTAAGAATCCTTTCTACCATCGGAATATTCACATCAATTGAGGTTGTCGAGGTGGAATAAGCGCAAACTCGTGACTCGGCATTAGTAGACGGGTCAAAACTCACTAGATATGCACAACCCAGGGCGTCTAAAATTCCACGATTAAGATGAACACTTTATGAATAAAAAGTAGCAAAAAGGGACTATGCACATTCAACAAGTTTTCCAAAAAGACAATTATTAAAACATTTTTCTAAATGCAACTATATGCCATGATGCAATCTAGCATATATACAACTTAAATGCACATGCTCTAACCGACTATATGACACATAAGCTAATGCTATCTCCTAACAGCACACAAGTGGCACACACGCCAATCAACAAAATCCACAACATCGTCATCAACACATCTCATCCTCAAATAAGAAGAAAAGGATATAAGGGAGAAGGGAAATAGGAAAGGTCTCACCAAAGCGTCTTCATTTTCCCTTTTTCGTGCCTCATATGATGTGGGGCGCACCTATGGATGGAGATAAAAAGAAACACACGGCAATATATACAAAATAAACTATATACAAACTAATCTAAACATATATTTTTTGGAAAATTTTCAAATTTTTTCGATTTTTAGGCATTTTTCAACTTTTTTTCAAAAATCAACGATATATACAAAAGAAATAAAATCCTCCTCACACTTAAGTCTTACTCGTCCTCGAGTAAGTGACTCAAATATGAAAGGAGGGAAAAAAGAAAAGGAAAACAAAACAATTTTTTTGGGTTTTTCAAATTTTTCGGGAATTCCCTCCCCACACTTAGCATTTACATGGTGTGAGGGGTGAATTCCCAAAAAATTTGAAAAACCAAAAAAAAAATTGTTTTGTTTTCCTTTTCTTTTTTCCCTCCTTTCATATTTGAGTCACTTACTCGGGGACGAGTAAGACTTAAGTGTGGGGAGGATTTTATTTCCTTTGTATATATCGTTGATTTTTGAAAAAAGTTGAAAAATGCCTAAAAATCGAAAAATTTGAAAATTTTCCAAAAAATATATGTTTAGATTAGTTTGTATATAGTTTATTTTGTATATATTGCCGTGTGTTTCCTTTTATCTCCATCCATAGGTGCGCCCCACATCATAAGAGGCACGAAAAAGGGAAAATGAAGACGCTTTGGTGAGACCTTTCCTATTTCTCTTCTCCCTTATCTCCTTTTCTTCTTATTTGAGGATGAGATGTGTTGATGACGATGGTGTGAATTTTGTTGATTGGCGTGTGTGCCACTTGTGTGCTGTTAGGAGATAGCATTGGCTTATGTGTCATATAGTCGGTTAGAGCATGTGCATTTAAGTTGTATATATGCTAGATTGCATCATGGCATATAGTTGCATTTAGAAAAATGTTTTAATAATTGTCTTTTTGGAAAACTTGTTGACTGTGCATAGTCCCTTTTTGCTACTTTTTTATTCATAAAGTGTTCATCTTAATCGTGGAATTTTAGACGCCCTGGGTTGTGCATTTTTAGTGAGTTTTAACCCGTCTGCTAATGCCGAGTCACGAGTTTGCGCTTATTCCACCTCGACAACCTCAATTGATGTGAATATCCCGATGGTAGAAAGGATTCTTAGGTGACCGTTCTTGCTATGCAACCAACCATGATTCATTGTTCTTCCACTTTTGCTCAACAAAGGAAACAAATCAAACAAGCTGAAAATATTGAGTCAATTATCATCTTTTCTTGTTTTCGTCGAGGCAGTGCAAAACGGAACTTCTAGGGATTCTAGTGGGCCCATATCTAGGCCCCCTTTCGATGCCACTACGGTGGGGATACCCCTATTGTTGGTTCCGACCGCATGTCCTTGACGGAAACTGTGTGCTTTCATGCCAAAAATTGCAAACCAAAATGCAAATCAAAAAAGAAAGAAAAAGAAAAAGAAAGCAAAGTGTGAAATGAAAAGTTTTGCAAGCACTTGGACTCAAATCTCAATTTCCTTTTATCCTTCTTGAATCATTTACCTTTGAAGTTGCATAGTGAGACGGGACGACCCTTGTGTCTCATTTATTTGAGAAACGTGAATTCCATATGCTATTGTGCTTAATAACGTCACGGGGATTTCATTTCCATCTTCCATTTTATCGCTTTT
>JAIUZE010003707.1:0-27083 GCA_022085475.1 Heliosperma pusillum
AATTTAATAAATCTAAATAAAAGATAATCAAAAATATTATTTTTTTTAAATAAAATTTCGGTTCTTCAAAATATAAAGCGAGTCGGGAAAGTCAACGAAAGTCAAAGTCGACTTAAAAGTCAAGAAAAGTCAAAGATGACTTAAAAGTCAAGAAAAGTTTATGACGACTTAAAAGTCAAGAAAGTCAATGACGACTTTAAAAAGTCAAGAAAAGTCAAAGACGACTTAAAAGTCAAGAAAAGTCAAAGATGACTAAAAACGGGATTTTCATGAAATCTCTAAAAAATTCCAAATACGAACTCGGAATTTCAAAATACGACTCGAAACAAAAATTTCTATTTTAAAAACTTAAGTCGGCTGAAAAGTGTTAGTAAATATTTTTACTAGAAAAATTGGGTACTTTTCGGGTTGTTACACTTTTGCCTTGTCCAAGCCTTTGTCAAAGAGGGAGCTCTGTAGATACCTCATTTCTACACCTTCCGCCAACCACCGTGCGATGTTTGGGCCGCATGTTTGGTATGCAAAATGATTTATGACAGTTCATAAGTTTATCGTCAAGTGATAGCCTAAATACTTGTGTCTACTCCTGGTCGTCATCTATGTGCCGATACCGTCGTTTTGACAGTCATTTGATTTTATTTGGAGTCCGGGTCAAAAACCGCTTCATTTTCTATAAACCGTCTTTTAAAACCGAGTCTGAACGCTCGAGAATATTCGGGATATTATAATATTTCAAAATTTATCTTTTTCTGCTAAAATATGTCCGTAATTTATAAAAAGTAATTCGAGATCTGCCGCAATACCATAAAAGAAACGCGGAATTATTCTTTCAAAGGAGGAAAGTGCTTGGGAAATGATGCAGCAGGTGATGCGCCTCTTCCAAGAGTCGCAGTTCCTGCTGCGCCTCTTCCCCATGCTGTTCTGCCTGTTTCCGGAATACTTTCAAGATTTCTTTCCGTGTTCTAGTTATTCCAAAACTCTTCGGATTTTTCTCTATAAAAGGAGAGCTTCTTTCTCACGTTTAAGACACGCGAGTGTTCTGCCCTTTCTCTTCTTCTATCTCTACATTTCTAGACCTTTCTCTAAGCATTTTGACATCTACGTGCTTGATCAATCGACCACGTAAGCTCGAATCCTTCTGAGTATCTGTCTCGTTTTGCATTGACCGACCAATTTGACCAACTACAATTAATCAATCAATATTTCAATCGATTTTTAGTCCTTTAACAAGGGCACTTTCTGCATACATTCGAGTTGAGATGTCACTAAAACGCAACTTAGTTAATCTCGTTTCGTCAAACATGTAAGTCTGAAGGTGTAATAACCCCATCTTTTGTATTTTATTTTGTACTTTATTTAATCCATGTAAGATTCATGTCGGATTTATGACAAACCCTTTTCAAAACCTTTTTTAATAGTCATATTTAAATTACCCTTTTCATATTTAGGTAGTTCGTTTTTTATCTCTAATAATTCAATATTAAAGGGTTTTTGTCATCTTTAGATCAAGATCGTGTTTAGAGGTTAGATCTATTCATATCTACTCTTTGAATTCATCCTTGATATAATTTAGTGCAAATTAATATATTAAATTATCTTCATTCGACTTATAGATCGATAATAAACCGTAAAATCACCAATGAACACTAACTGATCGCAATTCTGACTTCACAGCCAAATGCCACCTCTAGAACAGTCGCACCAGGTGATGCGCCTATTCTAGACGACGCATCAGGTGCTGCACCTGTTCTGAGTTGGATTCTGCCTTTGATCTTCCTTTGCCGTCTCGACGAAGCTTAATTACGTATTTAATCAACTATTAACCCTAATATCACTGATAATCCGTCTTTTAAATATTTTATTCCTTTCTTTTTTCTTTCAGATCCGTTGTAATCTTTGTAATTCTTTTGTAATTTTATCTAGTCATTAATTATTACAACGATTGTACAATTTAATTGTCTTCTCACATGTAATCAATCTAATTCCTATTTTGACATAATTGATTGCTAAACTACATGTTCACCAACATAGCTTAATTCACATGCTAGGAATAAAACATGGATGTTCACCGACAACATATCAAGTACAGAAGAGTTTCTCTAATCATTAGTAGAGGTCGCTATCGAGGCGGGCGAGATGAGGTGTTCGATTAAAGAGCTTCCTAATACGTACCCTCACCCCTTACTCCAGATCTCCGTGAGCATCCGTGTTCATTGGCATCCACGAGAGTCATTCTAGACATAGAATGCTAAGGGTAACGAGTTCTTGGTGTTCATGTCATTACTTTGTATCTTGACATAGCATGAGGTATTCGAACGATTCCAACTTCCCACAAAAGTTTGTGGCGACTCCACAAATTCGTATTTCTACATTAGTCCCTTTTGATGCGCGCCTGACCGTGGTTCCTCACGCTAAAGCCTGACACGTGGTCGCTAATCCGTGTATCACACATAGTCAATGGTTAAATCCTATCACAACTATTGTTATCGTTAATAATGCTAAAGATGAGGACAACTACTTAACTGGCTAGACCAAATAATCACTTTAGCTACGTCAAGTTTTAGGTTTTTATGGGATGAAGAAATGTTTTTAAGAAAACTGATTTAAGTCGCAATGTGACACCCTGCGATAATACAATAAAGTAAACAGATAATTTGCAGCAGAAAATACGAGATTTTAAAACTTTAAAAGTAAAACCGCAAATGTCACTAATTCATAAAACCGAAACATTGTTAAGAAATCTTTTATACAAAAATGTAATTTTAATGAACACAAGGGAGCCCGATCCCTTGGTAAATACACAAATAAATACTAAAAGTTATAGTAAACTACAACGTGAAGGTCAGTCGTTGTATGTACAACGCTCACTAGCTCACTCGTTACAACCCCATGCAAACACCAAATTGCAACGTGTTCATTCATTAAAAATGAATGCTATAGTCAGTGGGGAGTAATCCGGGGTTCTCCCAGCCATATTACATCAAAACACACATAAACAAGAACGATACAAACATATTTCAACACGAGCATTTCAGTTAGATTCCATAACATATTAGTATATATAAGTTAATAAATCATGCTATCATAAATAGCATAAAGACGATGATAAATCACATCAAATTACAAATATGAATGATGTGAGAGCATGATAAGCAATAACATAAACATGTGAGAACAAATATAGACATGACGATGATACACCTCAAGACTAAGCCATACACACCTTAGAAATCATATATTTACTAGATGCCTTGCATTTCACCACTAGCATCCATGTGATATAAGAGGATAGAACCGGGGAAATGCAATATCATGGGACAATCTACCAATGTGACTCACCAGACAAACCATCCAAAACAATCTTATGGACACTAGGTGGCTTACATTTCACTCTTAATGTTGATATGACTGTATAAAGGGAATATGTTATCCAAATAACCCAAAAATACTCTCACGGTAAATGAAATGCACTAGCACCGGTACATTGCAAGACAAGACGAACAATTTTACGAGATAAACATTTCCCGAGACCGTATGCGATAAACATCTCGCATACTGAAGACTAAAATCCTCCCAGTAGGAGGACGATAATATAATACGATCCTAGTCTAAACCTGGCCAGACTCTCAGAATGAACGTTTCCATATTCATCATGCGATACAGGTTTCAAATCTAAGACTCGGTCAAAAGAACGGAAGCCGAGTACCCATGTTCAGCAGAACGACACGAAATAGGCGGAACGGGATCAAGCATCCAAATTTGGCTTATCGACACGAAAGATGAGGTCAAGATAATCCAAGCAAGTACGCTACATGCAATGACACCACCTTGCAAGAATACAACATTTGACAACCGGGTCGATCAATGCTGTGCGTTTGCATTCCAACAATGTCGTCATATTCATAGTAACTCAAGCCGGATGATTACTACAGATAGATACTCGGAAAATGGTATGCTTATATGTCCGGGTACTGTATTCAAGTACCCGACTCAGTGATATATGAACATGACCGAGCACTACCCATAATCATATTCCAAACACATGTACTCTCATTACGTAGAACTTTAGTCCAATGAAGTAATGAGGGAACACTATTTTGAGAGTTTGACTCAAAGCAAGCATACATGAATACAATGACTATTCAAGGTATACATGACACATATGAGAGTGAAAGATCTAAATTCATGTCAATGAGACATAAGATAGATGTAACAATGATCTAAAAGCGATAACATGACAGACACAAGCATTAAAATAAACGTATAAAGCAAAAACAACAAGACATAGATAGAAAAGAGGGTCTATAGACCAACCACGCTTAACGTAGAGATAATCGTGGTTAAAAAAGATAAGCACTGTGAGTTTTGAGCACGACTCCTTCCTCTCTGGAGGAGATAAGCACGACATAAATAAGATTTGCATGATGAGTTGTGCACGGCATTGCCTTCCCTGGAAGAGATAAGCACATCCAAAAAGATAGGCAGAATTTAGTGCACAGTGCGACCAGGTTTCTCCTTTCTCCTTCGTGTCTTGGTCAATAAGAGCGTGTGACCTACCGTTAGAACTGTAAGAGGATAACCTAACCCATGAATTTTGAGTTACATCTATAGCATCTATATAAATTGAGATATGTGCATTTAAAGTTGACCCTTCGTGTAGACAAATTCCTAACTTGCTATTCTATTCCAATTTTCATGAAACTTGTTTAAACAAATTAATACCCATTCTATTACTGTTAAGATTATATACCTACTCATAAGACATTTCTTATGAAATATACTAATTAACTCTTTAATTAGTTTCAAGATCTAGTTACATGCAAACAAAAAGAAACAATAAGAGAAGAAAATCGATTTCCTCACATTGCTTAGGACGTGTAAGGGCACAAGGATAGGACTCCTTCCTATCCTTGTTCTTGAGCTATTTAATCTAGGGATGAACTTCCTTAGCTCCAAGTGTAGAAGCACCCCTTTTGGATGCACCTAGACTATCCCACAAACACCTTCTACCTTGTATTACTATACAAGATAAGAGGTTCCCTTAATACATAGTATTACTACTACTAGTAATCTTTTAAGTATGTGTGTATATGAGATCTTAATAATAAAACAACTTGATTGATTCTATTATTCTAGTGAGTTAAGTTGTAGTGTTCAGAACACATAAGTGATTATGTGAGTAAAAGATGAGAACTTATTCTCTCTTGCTCACCTATGGAGCCGTCGGACATGGGGCATGGTGAAGGGGACAAGCATGCTTGCTTTTTCCCTTACCCATCTCACTAGGGTGGCTTTAGGCTAATTAGGGTATTAATGTATTGTCTTAGCATTTAAACAAGACTTTAATCACCCTAATCCCAACCATCCTAAACCCGGTTATGGTGAGGTAAAATGGGATCCATTTTAACTTTCACATTTTGTCATTTGTCATTTGTCATGTGTGTGACATGTGACAAATTACATGTAATCTTACTTATAAAATTATATTTAACAATTAAATACAATCGTATAACAAATAAATTATACTTAACATTTTAAGTAACAATCTATAATTACATGTATGTAAAATGGTTTATCTCATACATAATTAATATAATCTACAACTTATTGTAAATATATTTAACCAATCACTCTTATCTTTAATGTTTCATAAACATTATACAACTTTGGAAATATAACATTTAATTACCGACATGTATCTCATTTAATCATATTATAATAAGATATAATTCTCATATACAGACTGAAGTTATTCAATCTTAGGGATTCATTAATCTGTATCGTTATAAAATTAATTAATTTTATGATTTGGGAATCGTCCTTTCGGTGTGACCTCAAGGGATCAACTGATAACCACCGTCATACGACAGTAATGTCAAACTCTAGTAAGCCAATCATTACCGATTAATGTGGATCAGTTGACTATAATGTTGATCATCCCTTTGTATTCTTGTTAATAAGATTTAATTAAGTGATCGCACTATTATTGAGGACACTTACTCCAATAATCTCCCACTTGTTCGCAACAAGTGTGCATCACCAATTCTCTTGTCCTACTTTAAATCTCCCACTCAATTCAAGGTGTCTTGCAGGTCGCACTTGCACGTGATCATATCTAGAGTGGTTTTCTCGATCTGGAGAGTAACTGTCTGATAAGTGAATATTTGTATGATTTTAACCCTCACTTTAGCTCGGTTTTGTTTGTCATTTGTGCTTTGTTAAGCCATTTTATGAGCTAATATCGTCTTCTAGGCGAATTCCTGTGTTCTAGCCTGTTTTGTAGGGAAAGTGACGTTTCTACGCCCTTTTTCTATATTTCCGAGCATTTGCCTAGAACCCGACGATTTGAAGAAGAAAGCTTGATCAAGTGAAAGGCATTTCAAGAAGGTTCACTAATTCGAAAGAGAGAAGAAGCAAAGACGGTTTCGTAGTTACCGGAAGATCAATCAATTGGGCGAAAGAATTCATCGCTTTACATCAAATCCTATCAACAAACCCGATTGAAGAAGTCAAGGGGGGTGTTGGAAGTCAAGTCAAAGCAAAGGAAGATGAAACATTAGTCAAGAGATTCCAGAAGACCACTTACCCGATCGGGTAAGTGTGTACCCGATCGGGTATCCTTGCGGATCCGAGCATGACGGCTTCTTCTTCCTACTTTTGTCCTATGTGTTTAATGCCCGACTTCTTCTCCACGAAACCCTAATACTATAAATAGATGCTCTAGTGCAGCAGGAGCTCACCCAAGGGGTCTTGATGATCCAACCACAAACAAGACAAGCTTGACCCCTCAGATGGAAGCTCGAGTTACAAGGTCCAAACATCAAGCCATGGCAAGCCAAGATCCAACCAGGCCAAGCCCCACCAATGAAGAAGACAGTCCAGGGTTCAACAACCCATGCCAAGCCCCAACACAACCCACATTTCCCACACAAAACAGAAACAAAGTCATTCAGGCCCAGACAGACCATTTAACAAACCCTACATCTAGGAGATACACTAGGGCATCCCAACCACCCCCACTATGGCCTACCATCAAAACAACCCTCTAAGCTAGAAGTTTTCCCAGGACAAACCATTTTGAAGTCTATCAAAAACCCATGAAACAGACACCCCAAAGCTAGAGTCCAGTAAGCAGCATAGCAGAGGCAGTACATGTTCAGATGATGTTTTCATTTGCCTAAGTCAACTTGTCTTCACCTAAGGCAGGTTTATCTATGTCCTCATAAGAGTGGAGAGTTCCAAGGAGCAACAAAAAACCCAGAGCAAAGCACAAGACAACAAGAATAACAGAGTTTTATTTCAGGAAAAATACAAAAACTGCTTTATTGCTTTTTGCATCAGTTTGTTTGTGTCTCTTGTGTCTGTTCTAGCTAGTTGTTAAACTCGTCCTCTTGTGAGGTTCTTAATTAGTGTCAGTAGAAGTAGTTTAGATCCTAAGCTAGCCCTTGGATGACTTATGCATCCAATGGTTCACAAGATATCAGCCTCTCTATATAAGGAGGTATTGTATGTTGTTGTAAGGCAGACTTTATGAATGAATGAACTTTGAGAAATCCCTCAAATCTATCAAACTTGTGCTAAGAGCTGTAGTTTGAAGCAAGCCTGATACATCTTCAAGGTGTCTGATCTGTGCCTTGTCTTGTGAGTCAAGTTATATCTGTGCTTTGCTGTGGTTAACTTGCTTGCTGTTGAGTCTAGTCTAGTGTGTTTGTGCTTTGCTGTAACACTTGAAAACTGTCTCTAAAACAAGTCTTTGAGTCCTTTCTCTTGTGCCTTGCTGTAGAGGAGTGTCTCTAAGTCATATCCTTTGAGTTTCCAGCTAAACAACTCACTCTCTCTAAAACAACATCCATTTGTTACTTGATATTGTTCTCAGTTTGAGTCAATCTAATTAAGTTACCTTAAAACTTGTAAACCTTAGTAGTTTATACTCCAAATTGGTTATCAGAGCTTTGGTTGAGAGTCTTAGTGAGTTCATTTTCCCTAACTACATTTAAAAACACAAAAATAGCCCAATGAGTGAAGAGAGACTAGCAGGAGTAGAAGCAAGGATGGAGGATCTGGCTGGGATTGTACCACCCTAACCAGAACCCTGGACCAGGTTATAGGCAACCATTTGCTTGCTGGAGGAAGAGGCAGAGGACGTGCAAGAGGCCAAGGAAGAGGCAGAGGAAGGCCACCTGATGATGAAGAGTATCCAGACTCAGATGACTCAACAAGAAGCAGAGCTTCCATCCACAGGAACACAGACAAGCATCTTAAGGTAGATATCCCTGAGTTTTCTGGTAGTCTTAATCCTGATGACTTGTTAGAATGGCTAAGAGAAGTAGAAAGGATCTTTGAGTACAAAGGATACAATGATTCTAAGTCCTTTAAAGTAGCCATCCTTAAACTGAAAGGGTATACTTCCCTTTGGTATGAAACTATGAAAGGGTTAAGGGCTAAGGAAGGTAAAGAACCCATCAAGTCTTGGACTAAACTGAAAAAGAAACTGTTAGACAAATTTGTTGCTAAGGATTACACCCAGGATTTGTTTATCAAGTTGTCTAAGTTGAAACAAGGAGACAAACCTGTTGAATCTTATCTGAGAGAGTTTGAACAACTCACCTTATAGTGTGATATAAATGAGAAACCTGAGCAAAGGATTGCTAGGTACTTAGAGGGTCTAGATAAGAACATTGCTAACAAGGTTAGGATGCAACCTCTGTGGTCATTTGATGATGTTGTCAACTTATCTCTGAGAATTGAGAAGATAGGGAAGACTAAGCCTGCTACACCAAAACCTGTTAGGCCTTTTCAAACCAGACCTTATAGTGGGTTTAGAGCCATGGATACCCCTAAGACAGCACCCCCACCTACCTTAGACAAGGGAAAGGGCATCATGGGTCAAAAGCCAAGCACTTCATTGACTGAGAACAGAATTAGGTGCTTCCAATGTCAAGGCTATGGACATTTCAGGAAGGATTGCCCTTCTAAGAAGACCTTAACTATAATGGAAGTTGAGGCTTGGGAGAAAGAGGGTCTAGTTGAGTATGAGAGGGATAAGCCTGAGGTTGAAGAAGTGGTGAGTGAGGAAGAAGAGTCTAGTCAGGAGGCAATAGTGGCACTCCCTGACACAGGCCACAACTTAGTCCTATGGAGAGTAATGCATTCACAACAGATACCTTTGGAGGAGGATCAAAGGTCCCTCATTTTCAGGAGCAGATGTACCATACAAGGGAGGGTTTGTAACCTTATTATAGATGGAGGTAGTTGTACCAATGTGGCTTCTGTTACTATGGTTGATAAGCTGAAGTTGAGCACTCAAGATCACCCTCACCCCTATAAGTTGAGATGGCTGAGTAAGGGAGCAGAGGTTAAGGTGGATAAGCAATGCATGGTCCCTTTCTCCATTGGCAGTGTGTACAAGGATGAAGTATTGTGTGATGTGGTTCCAATGGATGCCTGTCACTTGCTATTAGGAAGGCCATGGGAGTTTGATAAAAGCTCCATACACCAAGGAAGAAGCAATACCTATTCCTTCAAGCATGGGAGCAGGAAGGTGACATTAGCCCCCTTGCCACCACACCAGAAGAGCTATGGAAGTCCAAGTATGGCTGAGGATTTTAGTGGAGTTGTATTTCTATCTGAGTCAGCAATGGTCAAAGAGTGTAGTGAGGAGCAACCTATAGTAATGCTGCTATCAAAAGAAGTTCAGGAAGATGAGTCTAAGGTGATCCCTGCAGATGTTAAGCCCCTCATTGATCAGTTCAAGGAAGTGTTTCCAGAGGAACTTCCTGATGGCTTACCCCCTTTGAGAGGGATTGAACACCAGATAGACCTTGTGCCAGGGTCTGTACTACCTAATAGACCAGCCTATAGATGTGATCCTAAGGCTACACAAGAGCTGCAAAACAAGTTGGAGAGTTGATGAGTAAAGGGTTTGTTAGGGAATCTTTAAGTCCATGTGTTGTGCCTGCATTGTTGGTTCCTAAGAAGGATGAGACTTGGAGGATGTGCATAGATAGCAGGGCTATCAACAACATCACAGTCAAGTATAGGTTCCCTATACCTAGGCTTGATGACATGTTGGATGAGCTGAGTGGCTCAAGGTTCTTTTCTAAGATTGATTTGAGGCAAGGTTACCATCAATTGAGGATCAGAGAAGGAGATGAGTGGAAGACAGCCTTCAAAACAAAGCATGGCCTTTATGAGTGGCTTGTCATGCCCTTTGGCATGTCAAATGCCCCAAGTACCTTCATGAGATTGATGACAGAAGTGCTTAGGCCTTGCCTAGGGAGATTTGTGGTGGTATACTTTGATGATATCCTCATCTACAGCATCTTGAGGCTGTGTTTGAAATACTTAAGGAGAGTAAACTCTTTTGGAAGCTTGAGAAATGCACCTTCATGACTGAGGAAGTCAAGTTTCTAGGATATGTGGTATCTGGTAGGTGAGTTTCAGTTGATCAAGACAAGATCATTGCAGTACAGTCTTGGCCTATCCCTCAGAACATTACAGAAGTAAGAGGGTTTCATGGCCTAGCCTCTTTCTATAGGAGGTTCATTAAAATCTTTAGCACTATTGCAGCACCCCTCACTGAATGTATGAAGAGAGGAGAGTTCACTTGGACTGAGAATGCCTTGCAAGCTTTCAAACATATGAAAAAGCTCTTGTGCAGTGCACCTATCCTCAGGTTGCCAAACTTTAATTGCCTATTTGAGGTTGAGTGTGATGCAAGTGGAGTGGGAATTGGAGCTGTCCTCATCCAAGAGAAGAAACCAGTAGCCTACTTTAGTGAAAAGCTAAGTGGTGCCAAACTAAACTATTCTACATATGATAAAGAGTTCTATGCTCTTGTCAGAGCTCTGAGGCATTTGAGTCATTACCTGAAGCCCAAGCCTTTTGTCTTACACTCTGATCATGAGGCATTGAAGTACATAGGAGGCCAACATAAGCTCAGTCATAGACATGCTAAGTGGGTGGAGTTCCTTCAGTCATTCACCTTTTCTAGCAAATACAAAGAGGGCAAACAAAATGTGGTCGCTGATGCATTGTCTAGGAGGTACACTCTGCTATCAACTATGGAACAAAGGGTCCTTGGCTTTTAGTTCATGAAGGATATGTATCAGGAAGATCCAGACTTTGCAGAAGATTGGTTAGCACAGAAGGAGGGAACAAGGACCATTGATTCACCCTACACTCTGCAAAATGGATTCTTGTTCAAAGGAAACAAGCTGTGTGTTCCCAGAGGATCTTATAGGAGTCTATTGATCAAGGAGGTACATGGAACTGGCCTTGGAGGACACTTTGGGGTTCATAAAACTGTGGACATACTACAGGATCAATTCTACTGGCCTAAGATGATGGGAGAAGTCCAAATAGTGCTCAGAAGATGTGGAGTTTGTCAAAAGGCCAAGAGTTCTTTCCAAGCAGGACCTTACACTCCCCTACCAGTCCCATGTAGGCCTTGGGAGGATGTAAGTATGGATTTCATAATGGCATTACCTAGGACAGCAAGAGGGAAGAATTCTACCATGGTGGTTGTGGATAGATTCAGTAAAATGGCACATTTCATTGCTTGCAAGAAGACTGAGGATGCTGTGAGTGTAGCAGAGCTATACCTTGATGAGGTGGTGAGGTTACATGGAGTCCAAAGGACTATTGTGTCTGACAGAGACACAAAGTTTATGAGCCATTTCTGGAGAACATTGTGGAAGCTACTTAACACTAGGTTGTTGTTTAGCACCTCCCATCATCCTCAAACTGATGGCCAAACTGAAGTGACCAACAAGACTTTGGGAAGGATCTTGAGGTGTATAGTTAGCAAATCTCTCAAGGATTGGGACTTGAAGTTGGCTCAAGCAGAGTTCTCTTTCAATAGAGCTCCATCAGCAGCCACATGCCACTCCCCCTTTGAAGTGGTCTATGGTACTAACCCCTTAATGCCTTTGAGTTTGTCTAATGTGTGCAGGTCAGAGATCCACTATGATGCCAAGAAGAGGGTGGAACAAATGCTAAAACTCCATTGAGAAAGCTAATGATCTATACAAGAAGAATGCCAAGGTTCCTAAGACCAAGAAAGACTTTGCACCAGGAGACCTAGTATTGATCAACCTAAGGAAAGAAAGGTTCCCTTCCAAGAGAAAGAACAAGCTAGAGCCCAGAGCAGATGGTCCTTTTCAAGTTATAGAGAAGATAGGTCGTAATGCCTACAAAATTGATCTACCAAGAGAGTATGCAGTCCATGGGACATTCAATGTGGGAGATCTTAGTCCCTTCTATGAAGACTCTGAGGGGGAGGAAGACACAGGCTTGAGGTCAATCCCTTTTCAACCTGGGGAGGCTGCAGCAGGAGCTCACCCAAGGGGTCTTGATGATCCAACCACAAACAAGACAAGCTTGACCCCTCAGATGGAAGCTCAAGTTACAAGGTCCAAACAACAAGCCATGGCAAGCCAAGATCCAACCAGGCCAAGCCCCACCAATGAAGAAGACAGTCTAGGGTTCAACAACCCATGCCAAGCCCCAACACAACCCACATTTCCCACACAAAACAGAAACAAAGCCATTCAGGCCCAGACAGACCATTTAACAAACCCTGCATCTAGGAGATACACCAGGGCATCCCAACCACCCCTACTATGGCCTACCATCAAAAAAACCCTCTAAGCTACAAGTTTGCCCAAGACAAACCATTTTGAAGTCTAGCAAAAACCCATGAAACAGACACCCCAAAGCTAGAGTCCAGTAAGCAGCATAGCAGAGGCAGTACATGTTCAGATGATGTTTTCTTTTGCCTAAGTCAACTTGTCTTCACCTAAGGCAGGTTTATCTACGTCCTCATAAGAGTTGAGAGTTCCAAGGAGCAACAAAACACCCATAACAAAGCACAAGACAACAAGAATAACAGAGTTCTATTTCAGGAAAAATACAAAAACTGCTTTATTGCTTTTTGCATCAGTCTGTTTGTGTCTCTTGTGTCTGTTCTAGCTAGTTGTTAAACTTGTCCTCTTGTGAGGTTCTTAATTAGTGTCAGTAGAAGTTGTTTAGATCCTAAGCTGGCCCTTGGATGACTTATGCATCCAATGGTTCACAAGATATCAGCCTCTCTAAATAAGGAGGTCTTGTATGTTGTTGTAAGGCAGACTTTATGAATGAATGAACTTTGAGAAATCCCTCAAATCTATCAAACTTGTGCTAAGAGCTGTAGTTTGAAGCAAGCCTGATACATCTTCAAGGTGTCTGATCAGTGCCTTGTCTTGTGAGTCAAGTTATATCTGTGCTTTGCTGTGGTTAACTTGCTTGCTGTTGAGTCTAGTCTAGGGTGTTTGTGCTTTGCTGTAACACTTGAAAACTGTCTCTAAAACCAGTCTTTGAGTCCTTTCTCTTGTGCCTTGCTGTAGAGGAGTGTCTCTAACTCATATCCTTTGAGTTTCCAGCTAAACAACTCACTCTCTCTAAAACAACATCCATTTGTTACTTGATATTATTCTCAGTTTGAGTCAATCTAATTAAGTTACCTTAAAAATTGTAAACCTTAGTAGTTTATACTCCATCTAGCCTCTCATCTCATATCATCTCATCTTATACAATCTTCTTTACAATCTTCTTCAGAATAATCTTTTCTTTTCTCGTTAGTTTTTAGTCTTTCTAGTTTAGATCATTTCTTCTTTTGTCTTTTGTTCTTAGTTTATTTCTGTCTATTTCTTATCAAAACATTAGTTTAGTTCAATAAGAATTTCAATCTTTGTGATCTAATTTGTTGGGTTCAAGAATTGTAATTCAAGGAACAATTATTCTATGCAAGGGACTTCTGTTATCGTTATCACTTTCATTGTTGATCGTCCCTAGGTATTCCTAATTTATCCTTTGCTTATTATCCTTTATTGTTTTCCATTTGATTGTTATTTTCTATTCATATAATTTAGATTCATTTCCATGTTGTTATAATCGTAGTTTCATTTTTTAGATTGTCAAATAGTGTCGTTATTATCGCCTTATAAAGAGTCTTAAATTATTGTCAAAAATCAACTAAACATGTTTATCCTAGTTTTCATTGTTAATATCATCTTAAACATAAACATAATCATGAGTGAGTAGTCACCTTTCTAGGGTGTAGGGTAGCCATGTTGGATTGATTAAAAGATGATAATTGGACAAAAGAAATTGTACCTTTAGAACATTGTGTCTATGCATGTTTGGACTAAAACGATAGTTGACGATTCCTGATCAAAATCATTGACTAGTACGGAATTCTTTTCCAAGGTAGACATACGATATTTGAATAGACAAAGCATGACATAGTGGATTAAGACCTAGTAAATCGCCCAAATGCCTGCTAGACCATCTGATCTATGATTGTAATGAACACATCATTCTTACGAACGCGCAATGAATTATTTGCATATCCTAAATCCAATTTCATCAATATATCAATCTACATGTGTGAACCTACTTCCCTAGATGCTTCTCATTATTGTTAAATCATCATTTGTTCTATTGTTTTCATTTTATTTTGCTCTTATTTTTTATTTATTTATGTTCTTTATTAGTTTAGAATCCAAACCCTCAAAACCCAGAAAATCGTTAGATAAAACTCAATTGTGAGACGTTTCACAATCCATAGGAAATACCATCTCCCTGAGGATCGACCCCTACTTCCCTAATTACATTAATTTGTTATTAGCCTAGCCTGGGTAAATTATCTTTGTATTGGCTTGCGACAGGCCCGATCAAATTTTGGCGCCGTTGCCGGGAAGCACGATTTAATTTTCCTTTTTCTTGTGATTTTTGTCGCAATTAGTTTTATCTAGTCTTTAGGAACCCAAATTCCTATAGACCTCTCTTGATTTTTCACCTTAGCTTTCCAATCTTATGCCCAGATCTTCTAGACTAGGGACCCCTATTCCTTTAGACCCCGAACTAGAAAGAACTCTGCGTAGGAAATTAAAGCTATTCTACGAAATTTCAAAAGCTTCTGATATTTCAAGTTTAGATCGTATTCGTGAGAAATACTCGGATATCTTACCTAATCTTGAAGGAGAAGAATATCCATTTTCATCTCCATTTCCAAACACCAATCAACTTTCAACCAACATTCCATCTTCATCTTCACAAACAAAAATGGTTCGACTTTCCGACCATTCCAAACCCACCGCAGATACACTTCCAAAGGGTATCGCTACACCTCAAATTACAGCCCAAAACTTCTAAATCAAACCTGCCTTTATCAATCTAATAGAAAGAAATCAATTTGGTGGCAATGCCACAGAAGATCCCAACCTTCATATCCAAAACTTCTGTGACTATTGCTCCACAATTAGACAAACTGGAGTATCCCAAGAGCAGATTAAGGAAATGCTTTTTCCCTTCTCTTTAAGAGGAAAGGCAAAACTCTGGATCAATAGTCTTGATCGAGTTGCCTTAGGAATAGTCGACTGGGATGGTCTAGCTCTTGCTTTCTATCAAAAGTACTTCCTACCAGAACGAACCGCACTCTTACAAAGTCAAATTACAGGATTCCGTCAGAGGGGCGACGAAAGCCTTTATGAGGCATGGGAAAGTTACAAAGAATTACAAAGAGAAAGCCCCGGCCCCATCATGGCCTTGATTCATGGTTCCTAGCTATCACTTTCTACAACGGTTGTTGTGGCGAATCGCGTCGTATCCTCGACTCCGCTAACAATGGTCGTTTCGATCAAATCGATGTAGAAATAGCTATTGCAACTATCGAGTCAATGGCAATCCATGATTCTCAATATAGCAACTCGCGTGCTATGCCACTCAAAGCCAAGCAGGATGATTCAAGTAAAGTAGCACTTTTGGAAGCCCAATTAGCCCTTCTGCAGCAACATGTAGGAAGCTCTTCCCAATCCAAGGAACATATCAACGTCACTAACCACGTAGTGGTATGTGAGACATGAGGGGTTGGAGGGCATAGTTTTCAAGAATGTAGAAGTTCAATAGAGCAAGTCAATGCCTATCAAGGATATAGGCAAGGCAACGCTTTCTCAAACTTCTATAATGAGAACACAAAAAACCATCCTTTTTTGTCCTACAAAAGCACTAACATTCAAAATCCCCAACAAAAAATTCAACAACCATTCATACCACACCAACAGAAACCTTACAATCCACCTGGTTTTCAAAACCAGAGACCTTCATTCCAACCCAACTTCAATCAACCATACCAAAATCAACCTCAACACCAACCACCTCAAATTCAAGGCCAACCTAATGACTCAAGCTTGAGCAAAATTAAATCCATGCTTCTACAAGTTGTTCAAAAACAAGATTCAATGTTTGCTCAACTTCAAAAGAGTGATCAAGCTCAAGGTGATGCCATCAAGATGCTTGAAACTCAAATGGCCCAATTGGCTGCCTCTAATGCCCAAAGAAAACAAGGCCAACTCCCACCTCTTGGTGAACAATAACCGAGGGACACCGCAAATGCTATCACCCTTAGGAGTGGTACCACTTATGTGCAACCTTAGCAACCCAAAGAACCAACAGTTGAGCCTTCACAAGTAGAGAGCCAAAAGGATTCTCAACCATCCACCGCTAAGGAAGCGGAAGATAAACCTGAAAAGAAGGATGAACCTGAAAAGGAACCCATCAAAATTCAAGTTCCATTTCCCCAACGTTTGAGGAGAAATCATAACGAAACCCGGTTCGGTAAGTTCATGGAAGTAGTCAAAAACCTCCAAGTAACGGTTCCCTTCATTGAATTAATCACTTAAATCCCTTCTTACACGAAATTTATGAAGGATATCTTGACAAAGAAGAGGACTATAGATGATGTTGAAATCATCGCATTCACCGCTGAATGCAGTGCGTTATTGCAAAATAAGTCCCCTCCTAAGTTAAAGGATCCTGGTAGTTTCTCTACATTGCACTATAGGCACCTACACTATTGATAAAGCTTTATGCGATCTAGGTGCTAGGGTAAGCGTCATGCCTTATTCCATCTGCGAAAAATTGAATATGGGAATTCTTAAATGCACAAGTATCACCCTGCAAATGGCAGATCGTTCTCTAAAACAACCTATGGGAGTTTTAGAAGATGTACCTGTTAGAGTAGGGAGGTTTTTCATTCCAGTCGATTTCATAGTGTTAGATATGGCTGAAGATTCGCAAATCCCTATCATTTTAGGAAGGCCATTTCTACACACTGCGGGAGCAGTAATCGATGTCAAGAATGGAAAATTGACACTAGAAGTAGGTGATGATAAAGTCACCTACAACTTAAACAGTGCAATGAAGAGCCCTATGCTTGAAGAGCCTTGCTGTTTCCTTGACATTGTCGACTCAATCATTGATGAATCTCTGTATCCATCAATAATTGAGGATCCTTTAGAAGCAATTTTATTGTTAGAGGATATCTCTGAGAACGACAATTTTGAGATCAGTGAGCTGGAAAGAGACTTGACTGGAAAAGAGATACCATCTGAAGAAGTTGAGGAGTTCATAAGCTTAATCGATGCTCCTGCTAAGGCAGAAGTACATAAACCCGAACTTAAACCTCTTCCCTCAAATCTAAAATATTATTTTTTAGATGAGTCTGAATATTGCCCAGTCATAGTGAGTGCTCTCCTAGATGAAAATCAGTTAAACTCACTATTGGCTATCTTGAGAAAACATAAAAAGGCAATAGGATATAAGCTTGATGATTTAACAGGCATAAGCCCCGACTTTTGCATGCATAGAATTAACTTAGAAGAAGGACAAAAACCTTGTGTTCAAGGTCAACGCCGTCTTAATCCTAACATGCACGAAGTAGTTAAAGCTGAAGTTATGAAATTACTAGATGCTGGCATAATCTATGCAATTTCTGACTCGAAATGGGTTAGCCCTGTCCAAGTTGTTCCCAAGAAAGGAGGAACAACAGTAGTCAAGAATGAAAAGAATGAGCTCATCCCCACAAGGATTGTGACGGGGTGGCGCATGTGTATTGACTACAGGAAGTTGAATCAATCAACTCGAAAAGATCACTATCCTCTACCCTTCATTGATCAAATGCTAGAGAGGTTAGCTTGCCACAAATATTTCTGCTATCTAGATGGTTACTCAAGATTTTTTCAAATTCCTATTCATCCTGAGGACCAAGAGAAAACCACCTTCACCTGTCCCTATGGTACTTTTGCTTATCGCCGAATGCCATTTGGCTTGTGCAATGCACCTTCAACTTTCCAGCGTTGCATGACTAGTATCTTTTCGGATTTTTTTGAATCTATCATGGAAGTATTCATGGACGACTTTAGCGTCTATGGCATTTGCTTTGATAATTGTTTGACAAATCTATCGAAAGTTCTAAAACGCTGTGAAGAAGTCGACCTTGTTCTCAACTGGGAAAAGTGTCACTTCATGGTGAACGAAGGTGTAGTTTTAGGACACATCATTTCTGAGAGAGGTATTGAAGTGGATCGAGCTAAGATCCAAGTTATTGAACAACTGCCACCACCTGCTAATATAAAAGGAATCAGGAGTTTCCTTGGCCACGCCGGATTCTACCGACGGTTTATAAAAGATTTTTCTAAAATAGCCAAGCCCGTGACTGAGCTTCTTTTTAAGGATGCAACTTTTAATTTCACAAAGGAATGCCTTGAGGCATTCAACAAAATCAAACATGCTCTAATCACCGCACCTATAATCCAGTCACCTGATTGGAATCTTCCTTTTGAATTAATGTGTGATGCGATTGATTATGCCGTTAGAGTTGTTTTGGGGCAAAGAAAGGAAAAGTTACTTCATGCTATTTACTATGCTAGTAAAACCTTAGATCGTGCCCAAATCAACTACGCCACCACTGAAAAAGAACTTCTTGCCATTGTCTACGCCTTAGACAAATTCCGTTCTTACCTTATAGGATCAAAAGTCATTGTTTACACTGACCATGCTGTTTTGAAATATCTGCTTTCAAAGAAAGAGGCAAAACCTAGACTTATCCGATGGATTTTACTCCTTCAAGAGTTTGATCTAGAGATCCGGGATAAGAAAGGAGCCGAGAACGTAGTCGCTGACCATCTCTCAAGGATAAGAGTAACTGAAATAGGATTAGCAACACCAATTAATGATTCGTTTGCTGATGATTCATTAATGGCGATTGCTAACTCTTCTCCTTGGTATGCTGATATGGCCAATTTTCTTGTCAGTCGCCAGCTACCTTCTGACCTTTCTTATAACCAAAGAAAGAGATTTTTGCATGATGCAAAATTCTTTGTTTGGGATGACCCTTATCTTTTCAAGCAGTGTTCTGATGGTCTTTACAGACGATGTATCCCCCAGTGGGAAGTTAAAGGAGTTTTAGAAGAATGCCACTCATCTGCTTATGGTGGTCATCATGGTCCGTCCAAGACCGTAGCCAAAGTCTTACAATCCGGGTTTTTCTGGCCCTCGATGTTTAAAGATTCAAAAGACTTTGTTATGGCTTGTGACGCTTGTCAAGGAATGGGTCAAATATCCAAGAGACATGAAATGCCTCAAAACTGCATATTGGAAGTCGAAATATTCGATGTCTGGGGTATTGACTATCAAGGACCATTCCCTTCTTCTAACGGCAATCGTTATATCTTAGTCGCTGTTGACTATGTTTCTAAGTGGGTAGAAGCAATTGCCATCCCCACTAATGATGCTAGAGCTGTGATACGACTATTTAAGAAGATCATCTTTCCACGTTTTGGTGTACCCAGAGCCGTGATTAGTGATCGAGGAACTCATTTTGGAGAAAAGCAGTTAGACACTCTGCTTGCCAAATATGGTGTGTATCACAGACGAGGATTAGCCTACCACCCTCAGACCAGCGGTCAAGTAGAAGTCTCAAACAGAGAGTTGAAAACAATTCTTCAGAAAGTAGTCTCAAGATCTAGAACTGACTGGAGTAATAAGCTCGATGACACCTTATGGGCTTATCGCACAGCTTTCAAAACCCCGATTGGAACATCTCCTTATCGGTTGGTTTATGGAAAGGCTTGTCATCTTCCTGTCGAGTTAGAGTATAAAGCTTACTGGGCTATCAAAGAACTCAACTTAGACACTAAGCTTAGCGCTGATAGACGACTTTTGCAACTCAATGAGTTAGAAGAATTTCGTTTGCAAGCTTATGAGAATTCTAGGATCTATAAAGAGAAAACAAAGCGTTGCACGACAAGAGGATAATTAAAAAAGAATTTAATATCGGTGACCAAGTACTTCTTTTCAATTCCCGTCTGAAAATATTTCCAGGAAAACTTCGATCACGATGATCTGGACCATTCACTGTCACATATGTTAGCAAGTAGGGCTATGTGGAACTAATAACTAGTAATGGTGAGAAATTCAAAGTCAATGGACACAGACTGAAACTCTACTATAGCAATTCTATCATCGGATGTTTAGATATTGTCTATACGGAGCGTCCATCCCCAACCCCATGATTTCATAGAATAATTCGTCAAGCAGGACGCTAAACAAGCGCTCCTCGGGAGGCAACCCGTGTTTTCCCTTTTTTGCATTCTTATTTTTGCTTTTTCCCTTTTACGTTGTTTTGTTAGATTTCTTTGCAGATGAAAGAGTTTTTGAAGAATCTATGAAGACCTTCCTTGTCAAGTCCAAAAGACTAGCTTGGGGGAGTCTGCGCTGGCTAGTAAGCTTCATTCTTCTTTCATTTTTCCTTTCTTCCCATTAAGCATCCCGTTGCATATTTAGTCTTTGTGCTCACATGGAGGACAATGTGATGTTTAGCTTGGGGGAGGGATTGCATTTTTTTGCATTTTAGTTGATCATTTTTCAAATTTTGAATAAGAAAGAGAAGATTTTAAAATTTTGAACACAATTGAATGCTTTTCATGCTTTGCTTGCTTGTTTATTATGCTATCATGTTACATTTCCCAAACTTAGAGCTTTCAAAAGATAATGATTCAATATTCATTGAATTTTGCATACATGGGGAAGTCTTGTACACAGTAGGCATGGAATGAATCTATAGATGAGTACGCTTGATCTTGACATTTGGCAAGTTACATATATTGTAAGGTAGAACCTCCTTAGACTGGTACATCTATACCCAATCTCATTTAGGTGTGTGTAGTTCTCCTTGTGATGTGTGTCATGTCAAAACGCATAAGTATGGTTCTCATTTCATTTCTATAAGCATTGTATTCATGATTCACTATGATTTGAAGCCTTTTTCACTTTAATTTGCCCCTCAAAATAAGCCCCTTCATACAAATGCTTCACAAAAATAATAGCTACATGTAAAAACTGCCTACCCTTTGAGCTAGTAGCTAGACTATGGTGTATGGGTGCTCTTTTGAGAAGATTTGTTCTTATCTGTCAAAGTGAATTTGGAGAACGAAAAATATTCAAGAAGTGATGTTCAAAAAAAAAAAAGAGAAAAAAAAAAGAAAAATTGAAAAAGAAAAAGAAAGAAAGAAAAAGAAATAAGAGAAGAAGTTGTGAGTATCTCCTCAAAATGTCAAATCAATAGAAGGAGTTTACCCTTGTGTTTCGTGTGTAATAAGCCAATCAGTTCCTTCTGGCTTCATTTTCCGTCTTCTGGGAAATTGATCGAAAGTTTGGATTGAGTATTCATTTTGTGGGAAATAACAGTTTACTTCCCTTATAAATATAGGATTATAACAAAATTATATAATATGAATTGCGAGTCATAAATATGAAAACGATATAAAACATAGAGAAAACGAATTGAACCTTTGGTCCTAGCAAAAGGCCTAAGAACAGATATCAAAGCAGATATCCTCCTAATCGTCACACCCAAGATTGGTCGAGAAATGCCCTTGTATTTGCTAGAAAATTAGAGAGAAAAAAGAGTCTGTTTCTTTTCTCCTGTGATGTGAATTGATGATAATAAAAATTAGAGAGTTAGAATGAGTAAAACTCTTCCCTATACTCCCTCTCACACGGCACAAAATAGGAGAAAATAATGGATATTTTTCTCTTATTTTGTTACCATTTTGACCGAAATTCCTCAGAGTAATCTGGACTCTTTTTCGGTTATATTCGCTTTCATTTAATATAATGTTATACATATTATATTTGTCTAATATGTTGTCATACATTAATAAGGTCCATTACAACATTTTGCAGTGGATATATTAACATAACAATTATTATGACAATCGTATAATATATACTTCAATTATAAATATCGGTATATTTATAATCCTGCTAATTATATATAACGGTTTATGTTTAATTACGAATTAACATTTTAATTCGTTTAATCTCACATTATATACTACAACTAAATATAACATTTTATATTTAATTACGAATTACAGTTAATTCGTCTTAGCTAACATTATTTAATCGTTATTAAATAATTATATTATCATCACATTGACTAACCTTTTAGTCAAAAACACCGACTAACCTTTTAGTCATTTAATAAGGCATCAATATGATTATTTTCTCAAATAATCACATCTCTCAATCACATCCTTTAGGTGTGACTTTTAGGGACCAGTTGATCACCGCCATTTGTATGACAATAACGTCAAACTTATCTAGCAAGCCAACCGTTATCGATAAACGTTAATCAACTGATTACAATACAAAGTATACCCTGTGAACCTACAGAGATTTATTTATGTTATTGCACTAACTATGGAGGACACTGGCTCCAACAATCTTCCACTTGTCCGTACAAGTGTATGTGCGATAACCGATTCTCATGTCCATAATAAATTTCTCCCACTCAATGTAAACCAATTTGCAAAGTCCGTATTCACAAAGGTCGTAGTTTACAACTGATCAGTATCAAGAGTGGTTTCCCCGACTAGAGAGTAACTTAACTGATAAACGAATCTTTATTCGAGCATGGCCATGCATTTCAGTTACAGCTCCTCGAGTGGCCCTGAGAAATATCATATCCTCATAAAGGTTGGATATTTTCTTTAATTCGAATCTTGCAGATACAAGCACAGTATGAAATGACCCAGTGAAAATCTACTTAGCCTCCTGTTACGGTCGACCATGAGAAAGAAACCAAAGTCACCCAAAAAACTGCCTTCATCTCAAGAGACAGTCGATAGTCAAAAGAATCGACTCTAGGAACACTATGGATGTCCTATCCACGACCTGGCACCTAATGTTCTGAAACATTGAGGACTCCATAACGTCGTCACAAAATGTCCTGCGCAGTATCATTATAACCCGCATCTGTGATCGATCAGTCAACTGTTTGACTTATGGCTTGTTGAACCCACCATCAATCGACTTCACAGAATAATTGCCAGAGTTATCAGCTTGATTCCCATGGATAGTTTTATAAAAAAGATACAGGTGTCTAATCCAAAGAAAACAACTAATACAACTCAGGAACACGTTTGATTCCCATGGAAATAACGTGTCCTTCATGCTTATCATATCTCAGTGGTTTAGTGAGAGGATCTGCGACGTTATCATCCGTAGCAATCTTGTCTATCACTATCTCCCTTTGCTCCACGTAATCTCGGATCATGTGAGCCTTCCGTTGTACATGCCTAGACTTGTTGCTGGACTTAGGCTCCTTAGCTTGGAAGATGGCACCACTATTATCACAATAGATGGTGATCGGGTCATCCGAACTAGGAACTACAGTTAGTCCTTGTAAGAATTGACGCATCCATATAGCTTCCTTCGCAGCCTCTAAAGCAGCATAGTACTCGGACTCAGTCGTAGAATCTGCTATAACACTTTGTTTGGAGCTTTTCCAGCTGACCGTAGCGCCATTAAGAGTAAACACGAATCCAGACTGAGATTTCGAGTCATCTCGATCCGTTTGGAAGCTAGCATCTGCGTAACCAATTGCGCATAGCTCAGTGTCACCTCCATAAGTCAATACCCAATCCTTAGTCCTCCGTAGGTACTTAAGGATATTCTTAACAGCCATCCAGTGTGTTTCACCTGGATTGCCTCGGTACCGACTCGTCATACTCAATGCATATGCCACGTCTGGACGTGTGCATATCGTGGCATACATGATCGATCCTATAGCTGATGCATAAGGAACCCGACTCATGCGCTCGACCTCTTCCGATGTCTTTGGTGCCTGAGCTTTACTCAACTGCATCCCAGAAATCATTGGAAGGTACCCCTTCTTGGACTTGGTCATGCTGAACCTCTCAAGAATCTTATCTATATAACACTCCTGACTGAGGGATAACATCCGTCGTGATCTATCTCTGTAGATATGGATCCCCAAAATTTTTTTTGCCTTGCCCAGATCTTTTATCTGGAAATGGTTCTTTAACCAAACTTTTACCGAAGTTAAGAGAGGTATGTCATTCCCAATCAAGAGTATGTCATCGACATACAATATTAGGAAGACAATCTTGCTCCCACTCGACTTGATATATAAGCATGGTTCCTCGACCGATCGAGTAAATCCATTTTCTTTTATCACCTGGTCGAAATGATGATTCCAACTCCGAGAAGCCTGCTTAAGTCCATAGATGGAACGCTTAAGCTTGCAACCTTCTTAGGATTTTTAGGATCAATGAAACCTTCGGGTTGTACCATGTACAACTCCTCCTCCAAATAACCGTTTAAGAAGGCGGTTTTCACATCCATCTGCCAAATTTCATAGTCATGAAAAGCGGCAATCGCTAAGATTATCCGAATGGAACGCAGCATAACTACGGGTGCAAAAAATTCATCATAGTGCAATCCTTGCACTTGAGTGAAACACTTTTGCCACTAGTCGTGCCTTGTATGTATCTGGTTGTCCTTCTACAGAATGCTTTATTTTATAAAGCCATTTGTACTGAAGAGGCCGAACCTTATCAGGTAAGTCAACCAGATCCCATACGTCATTCTCATACATAGAGTCCATCTCGGATTGCATGGCTTCAAGCCATAGCTTAGAGTCGGAACAGGTCTTGGCACCTTTATAGGTAGCGGGTCGTTACTCTCTAGGAGTAAAACGTCATCTCTCCCATTCTCCTCGACCATACCAATGTATCTGTCTGGAGGAATGGAGACTCTATCCGACCTTCTAGGTTCCTCAGGAATATTTACCGCAGCCGATGATGAAGGAACAGTTTCCTCCATTGGTTGCTCGGTTGTTGGTTCTTGAATCTCCGACAGATCGAAGGTTCCATTACTTGTCCTATTCTCGAGAAACTCTTTTTCTAAGAACGTCGCACTAGCCGCAACAAAAACTCGATGTTCGGTAGGCGAGTAAAAGTAATGACCAAACATCCCTTTTGGATAACCAATAAAGTATGTCTTGACCGATCGTGGGCCGAGCTTATTCTCAGGTCTCCACTTGACATAAGCCTCGCAGCCACAAACTCGAAAAAGGACAAGTTAGGGACGTTCCCCTTCCATAATTCATTTATGGGTTTGTCTACAGCTTTAGACGGACTTCGGTTTTAAGTATTAGGAGCTGACAAAAGAAGCATTAACCTTAGAATGAGTCAGGTACAACGTTGTGACTCATCATGGATCGAACCATATCAAGTAAAGTTCGATTTCTCCGTTCGGACACACCATTCAATTGTGGTGTTCTAGGTGGAGTTAACTGTAGTACTACACCACAGTCTTTAAGGTGTTGATCAAACTCATTCGAAAGATATTCGCCACCACGATCTGAACGTAGTGCTTTAATCTTTCTATCCAGCTGGTTCTCAACCTTATTCTGGAATTCCTTGAACTTTTCAAAGGACTCAATTTTATGCTTCATTAAGTAGACATATCCATATCTACTCAAATCGTCCGTGAAAGTGATAAAATATCTATAGCCATCTCTAGCGTTGATTGACATAGGTCCACACACATCAGTATGTATGAGTCCTAATAGGTCAGCAGCGCGCATTCCAACACCTTTGAAGGAAATTCGAGTCATTTTGCCTATGAAACATGATTCACACGTGCCAAAAGATTCATAGTCAAATGGGGAGATAGTCCCATTGTCAATGAGCTTCTTCACGCGTTTTTCATTTATGTGTCCCATACGGCAATGCCATAAATCGGTTTGATCTTTGTCACCAACCTTTGCTTTCTTACTACTCACATGCAATATATCTGTGGTTTGATCTAAAACATAAATCCCATTCATGGAAACTGCTTTACCATAAATCATTTCGTTTAAAGAGAAAATACAACTATTATCCTTTATTACAAACGAAAAGCCGTCCTTATCAAGTACGGAAACTGAAATAATGTTTTTAGATAAACTAGGTACATAGTAACAGTTATTCAGAAATAACTCAAATCCACTCGGGAGTTGGATTACATATGTTCCCACTGAAACGGCAGCTACTCTTGCTCCATTCCCCACTCGCAGGTCCACATCACCCCTTGCGAGAGTTATGATGTTCTTAGGCCCTGCAATGATTAACTGATGAGAACCCAACCGTATCTAATACCCAAGTTCCGAAACTTGCAATTGTTCATCTCAATCATATGAATAAAAGAAGAAGACATACCAACAGGAGAGACGCGGCCTGCTTTTATGTCCTCACGGTACACGGGGCAGTTCCTCCTCCAATGCCCAAGCTTGTGGCAATGGTGGCACTCCACGGTACCTTCATCGCTCTTTGTCTTGCCTTGTGAGCTACCGCTAGTCTCACCAGGCCCACTCTTGCCTTGCCCTGGCTTTTTGACTTTCGGCTTCCCTACAGCTAGGTTGGCCTTAGCCTTGCCCTTACCTTTGCCCTTGTTGGCAATCATGAGAACGTCCTGTTTCAGACTCCCACTCAATTTCAGATCACCTCTACTCTCGGTGCTGTAACTAGAAGTGATGGAGCTGATGAAGACTCTTCTTCATATCATTCATATAGTAATTTGCCCTGAAAAGGGCAAAACCATCATGAAGTGAATAGAGAACCCGGTCAATGACGATCTTCTCATCGATTTTGCAACCAAGTTCCTCCAGTTTCTCGACATTCTCAATCATATCAAGAATGTGTGGGCTAACCGCTTGGTCCTTCTGGAGTTTCGCCTCAAAGAAGCGACATGTATGCTCATAGCTAACGATCCTTGGAGCTTTCGAGAACTCGTTAGAGAGCGTGGTGAAAATCTTATTCGCACCATGGGCAATGAATCGCCTTTGCAAATTTGATTCCATTGAAAAGATGAGTACGTTCTTTATCGCACCCGCCTCCATCATGAAATCACTA
>JAIUZE010003710.1:0-11507 GCA_022085475.1 Heliosperma pusillum
CATTCTCATATCAATACTCAACAAACAACATCCATCAACAACAACACAAGTCCTAAGCATACTAACCATAATCTAAATACGATTACTAGCCTAGAAAACACGTAAAACACGTAAATGATATCGAGTAACCCTTCACCGTTACCTTTACGCGTCTTTAATCGATTACTAAGCCTTTCTAGTAGTCTCCACCTACAATTAGGTATTAAAAGATGAATATACTTCACCTTGAGAAAGACGGATAATTTAAAAAGCGAGAAAGACGGTAATTTTATTACCAATACGGATAGAGGAAGCTAAGAGGGGAAGAATAAGACGAACTTACGAGAATTTGAGCGAGTAACGAAGGAGTAGCGACGATTTGAAGACGGATCAAAAAGGAGGCAAGGTTTTTGGTGTTTAAGGTGAGGAAGAAGGAGATTGAGTTGTGAGGAAATGAATTAGGTTTAGGGAGTATGAGGGAGTATATGTAGGGTGAGTCGGAAAAGTCAACGAAAGTCAAAGGCGGCTCAAAAGTCAAGAAAAGTCAAAGACGACTCAAAAGTCAAGAAAAGTCAAAGACGCCTTAAGACGGGATTCTCATGGAATCTCGCGGAAATTCCAAATACGAATTCGGAAATTCTAAATTCAACTCGAAACTTAAAATTATAAATTAAAACTTAAATTTGCTGAAAAGATTTCGTAAAATATTTCTATTAGAAAAATAGGGTACATTTCCGGGTGTTACATACACCGTAGAATATCCCTAAAAAAAAACAACCAAGTAGTGCGATAAAAAAAGGAATAAAAGTAAATGAAAGGGATTAAGAAAGTTACGAACTAATTAGAAAATGAGATTAACATAAATAAATAGGAAATCTTGAATAAAGGAGAAGACTTTGTCACCAATCTTCCATATAAACTCAAGAAAACCCGATTACAAGACTAGATCTATAACTAATTAAGGAGGAATTTGAAGAAGGATTAAACTAACTAAAGGACTAATATAATTTAATATCTCTAATCTAAGTCTAGGGTTTCGTGTCCTCTAAGTACATAAGAGGGGGTATATATAGGTTTACAAAGGAGGAGAGACGAGCCTAAGAAAAATAATGGGCCTCGGTAGTGTCCCGAGAATGACAGTCAAGTCACGCTCGTGAAGGCTGGACCTCGACCCCTGTCACAGCCGTGACAAGGGTGTCACGCTCGTGAGTCGTGACGGTTGTGTCACTGCCGTGACGATATTAGCAGAACGGGAGATACTTATTTCCATATAGTGAAACTAGTGAGTCTTCTTCACTCTTCTCGATTTGTCTTGCCTTGACTCGGGATGGCTTTGGCACGCTAAGTAGGGCCTCAAAGGTGCGTGGGACCGTCTAGGGTATGTCGTGGGGCCTTACATCTAACTTATCATCCTCTCGGTCACACAAAACGAGGTAGAAACCGCATCAAGTGACGATTAACCTACAAAACCAATATAAAAGCGAGAAAAGTGCTAGAAGAAGATAATGCATACAAAATCGCTCCTAGGGAGCTGGCTAGACTTGTCGGGAGTCTCCAAATTAGTACTTTTATCCACTACAAACTCAAACTAGTAGTAAGTGTAAGTAGGGGTCGATCCCACAAGGAAGGTATTTGTTTATTGTGAGTTTATGCAACTAGTTCTAAGGTAACCAATTTGGGGGGTATTTGTGCTTATGAGTCTAATTAAGTCTAACAAACTAAATTATTATAAGATTGTATTAAAATCAAATTCTAAAAAGATCTTGAGTCTTACAATTTCCACAAATGAGTTAGGTTTGATCATTGACTCTTTTAGATTCTAATCACTCTTAAATACTTTGTTGTGAAAACATATATTTCTAATTCTCCTTACTTTTAGTTGTTCACCGAGAAAAGCGCACATAAACAACCCTTATGGTGATGACAATCTAGTCGAAGCGTATCTAAATTCAATCATACCATAGGTTATGACTAGAGAACTCAACAAAGATAAACAAATGCAAACACAAGCAGTTCTACACTTTAATTCATATGATTTATATTGTCCTACAATTCAACAACGATGAAAAGCGTACAAATTGATAAGCTATAGTTGCTATCAATCTCTAGGCAAGTGAACAAAAGATTCAAATTCCTAAACTAGCAATAGATTAGAGATAAGACAAACTAGGTGATCAAACTAACAAGAATTATCAATAATCATAATAATAAATTGAGAATATAAATCAATATTCAAGAGATAATAATAAAGAATAAAAGAGTCTTACAAAACACTAGTTATTTGCTTCAATTGCTTGACCCAAGATGAGGAAGTTAGCCTTCCATACAAAAAGTAAACAAACTATAAACTAGAAATTTTTTTGATGTTTCTAATGATTTAAAGGTGGATGAAGTGTGTGTAATTTGATCAATATCATCTTCTTATATAGGTTTTCAAATTCATAAAGCCTATTAAAGCCTCATAAAATGTGAGCATAATTGCCGAATTAAAGAAGTATTAGAAGAGTCGTCGGAATCCAATGCTGAGCTGCGCCCCGCGGCTTTTTGCCGCGTCACGCGGTTAGTGAAACAACCACTTTTGCCGCCCCCCGCGGCTTTCTAATGCGACACTTCCTCTTCTTCATTTGGCGCTTTGACCTTGATCTTTGGGCCTTGACTTGTCTTTAATCCACAATCTTTTAACTCTTATTAACCCATTATTTGGCATGAATTTTGTCCAAGACATAAGTGTAAAAATGTCCAAGTCACTTTCCAAACTCGGAATGCGATTCTCGAACATGACACCTACACATTAAACCGAAATTGCGTAGAAACACATCCAAACAATGGAACTACTACCAAAATGCATTAATGAGCTAAAATAACTATAAATAACATATATCAAGGCTAAAGTATGTAAGAATTGGGTTAGTAAAGACGGTATATAACCGTCACATCAGGAGCATCCAAGGCAAGCAAAATGAGATAAATAAAGGTGGAAAAATAGGTTAAATGACACTATATCATGTAAGAAGAAGAAAGAAAATGAGAAAAGGAAAAGGAAAAGAAGGGAGGAGGGAAGGCTAACCTAGGTGGGTGAAGGGGGTACTCCGAAAGGGGCATGTCGACCCGCATGGAGGAGGGCGACGCGACATGTGGGTTGCAGCAGAGGAGATGAGAGAAGGAGCAGGAGAAGAAGATAGAAAGGAAGAAGGGAGAAAGAAGAAGATAAATGGAAAAAGAGAAAGGAAGAGAGAGTACCTAGTTAACGGTGACGGCGGTGGCAGGGGAGGTGTTTAATCAATTTTTTTTTAGTAGAGTGAGAAACACGGGGGAAAAGAAGATCTAATCTTACTTTAGTAGGGCCTGCGCCGGAATTTCCGTCGCGATGTCCATCGCAATATTCAATTTTGCGATGGAAATTCTGTCGCAAAACACTTGGCGACAGATTACTTTTGACCTTCAGTCAAATGTCAAGTCAACATATGCGGCGGAAATTCCGTTGCAAAAGTCAACATTTCCGTCGCAAATTGACTGAAAGTCAAAGTCAAGTTTTGCGACGGAAATTTCGTCACAAGATCAATTATTCCGTCGCAAACGTTTTCACCATGTGAAAAGTTTATAAGGCGCGTCATAGGAATATTGACACCGATAAAATTTCCGTCGCAAATCCATCGGTGGAGAAAAATCCGTTGCAAGTTATATCTTGGGACGACATTATTGACGGTCGCATTTGACCCTTTTTCTTGTAGTGAAATCCGTGTATCGTCATGTGCAACTTGAAAGTTTGTAATGGGAAAAAAGATGATGAAAAATGTAAGTATATCAAAGCGTCACCATGTGCGACTTTGATAAGTCATAACAAGAGAATTAAGGTATGAACTACCCGTTTATAACCACCTAATAAATTATGGAGTACTATTAATCAAAGTAAAACGGATGAACATAAAATACAAAATACAACTTGTATAGTACCGAGTACCGACGTACCGTATGAAAGAACCTTGAACTCGTGCTGCACCATGCATGTCTATTTTTTCTATGACTTTCAAGTTTCAATATACGGATCATAAATTTTATAGCCTATGCCCTATAGGCTTGCTATGGTTGGTTGGTTACGGCTTATGGGCAGCATATCATATTCACAAATTCTTATTATCTTATAGCCTATCATTTAAGTTTGTTAAATCTTTAATTTATCATTATAAATTCTTACCTTTATAGGCTACTATATATATTGGCAGTGGCGGAGCTAGGATTTGAATTTAGGAGGAGGGGGGGGGGGGGCGAATGACTATTTTCATAAGGTATTTTTAAAAAATTTCGAAAAATTTCGCTAAAAACTTCGAAAATTTCAACCGTCGGGGGGGCGACCGCCCCTGCTAGCCCCCTAGCTCCACCACTGTATATTGGGATGCACAGAAGGAGGAAAGAGAGTCCGATTTATAAGTAAAAAAAATTCCACTCTAAAATCAATGTCACTAGAGTGAGTAATTCATTAACTTATAAAGTGATAAACTCTATCTTTTTTGTCAATGTCAGACAACTCACATGTGGGTATATATATTTTTATGGATTTCTTCACACTACCCCTCGGTCCTCACAGATGAGTCCTATTTTTAATCAGACATGGGCTAATTAGGCCTCTATTCGAGCTAAATGATATCTACTCACATGTGAATTGTCCAACATTGATAAAAGAGAAAATAGTTTACCACTTTAAAAGCTAAATGACTACTCTCTCAAATGCCACTTTAAAAGAGTTTACCACTTTCTGGTAAGCTATTTCAGTGATTTCGAGCTTAAAATGCAAACTCTATGCATGATTTAACATGGTATTATAGCCTTGTGACTAAATATGACGCGTTTAAATCATGTCAGACTCCAATTAAAGGACCAAATATAACTCTAAAAATAAAACAAGAAATCATAGCAATGCAACAAATTCATACACTAACCTACACACCACTAATTTTTATGTAACAATTTTTTTTACTGATTTTAAAACCAAATTTCTTATTTATTGTTACCCTCTTGGTTCTCTATACTCTCGCATATTCTTGATAATCTTCCATATTTCTATTTTCATATTATTGTTACCCTCTTGGTTGAGGCTCTTCAGGAAAAGCGACAAGGGCGTAGCATGTTTTCGTTATTGATTAGTGATATATTACATCTTAGTAGTACCTTTAGTTCGATTTTTTGGTCACATACAAGTAGAATTAATAACTCTGTAGCTCATTCGTTAGCTCATTTATGCTCTAGTACTATCGGTCGAACGGATTGGGATGAGTATTTCCCCCCGAATGTAAACAATGCAATTCTGTTTGATGTATCATTAATTGACTAACACCCATTGGGTGTTTTTACTAAAAAAAAAAGTATATCTTCTATATTTTATTATTTGGTAAGTTTTGCGTGATTCAAATTAATAACATGCAGCATAGTGAAATATTATACTCCGAAATGAATAAGAGGGATTCTTTCCCTTTTCATTTTACACAAAATATCAAAAAATAAATTTCGATCACGTAAAACACTACTTATCACACATGCAATTGAATTAGAATCACACAAGCTTCAAAAACCGAAAGAGCGAAGACAATATGAATAAATCCAAAAAAAGAAAAAAAAGAGGAAAGAATAGCGCTATTATCTGGTAGAAGGATGAATTTTGTTCCAATAACATTTGCATGCTTTAGAAAAAACGGTGTACCTGCCAAAAAGTACATACGACCTACAGTTAAGCTTAGGCGGTCACTTAATAGTATTCACATCTTGTTCAAAAATGTAGATAAATTCTTCTAATAAAATAAGTGCAGCCTCCTTTGTCATTAAATGTCTCAAATTGTAATAATAATGTGAAGTAAATTATGTTCCTACCTTGTGAGCTGTGTTACCAATATTTGCTAATAATATGTAGTAATGTAGGTGGTGGAAAAGAAGGCCATTTATTGGCCTAAAAGCTTAGGTAACATTTCTCATTTTTCCTATCTATATATACCATGTCCTCATGCTCCCCACAAATAGACCAACTTACTTAATCAATCACATTTTTTAAGTGAGTAACAATATATACTACTCAACATATTTCTATTATTTGTCATACTTAGACATGAATTGTGTCTTAATCCCTAGTGTTAGTACTTTGAGTAGTGCTATATGCATTGCATTGTTATTTTTGGGATTAGTGTCTCCGAACGTGGACGCAGCTCGTGCGTTTTTTGTGTTTGGAGACTCGCTTGTTGATAATGGCAATAATAACTTTTTGGCCACCACGGCTAGGGCTGATAGTCCACCTTATGGTATTGACACTCCCAATCGCCGTGCTACTGGTCGTTTCTCTAATGGCAAAAACATCCCAGATATCCTTTGTAAGCGATACTTATTGACTCTTATAGCTCATTTATATACATAACTAACTTAGGTTGTTTCTTTTACTACTCCCTCCGTCTCAATCATTTGTTTGCCTTTCATTAAAATAATCCTCACAAAGAATATAAAAGGCAAACAAATGAATGGGACGGAGGGAGTATATCTTATTATAGCTAAATTCATTCAAGTTATATAATAATGTACCATATTCTTCAACTATTTTTAAAACGTGGCTAATTAACCATTGTCTTTGAGTGACAATGTACATTACTCGCTTAACATCGCTTGCTTGTATAAAAATCTTCCAAAAATAATTCCAATTAAACATATAGTTTGTCACTTGGCCTTGCTATGAGCCTATGACGCTACTATCAAGTTTTTGTGCGAGACTACTTTTACATCCACCATGTTTTGAGCTATAATATCTATGCTAAGATCACAATTTATATTAGTATTATCTTATATAAAAACGACTAAGTAATCAAAGGTCAAAATTCATTTGGCTTGGCTTCACTAAGATCCTTTGTTATATAAAGTGTCCCATCTCCTGTCCCATGTTACTCTTACATACCTTGACACATTAACATAGAAAATAAATAAATATATTATATATTATTTTTTATTTATTTCTATGTGTTAAAAAGAGAGAGCACGAGCAAGGAGATGTGACACACGTATGATCCTCACTGGCTTAGCCTAGTGAATTATATTTTATGTTTAATTTATTTTACGTAAATTATTGATTGGAATAAAGGATGCAACTGACGGTGAATTGGTTAAATGCAGGTGATAGATTGGGAATAGAGCCACTACTACCTTATCTGAGCCCGCAACTGACTGGACAAAGACTTCTCGTTGGTGCAAACTTTGCTTCTGCTGGTGTTGGTGTTCTTAATGACACTGGTTATCAATTTGTAAGTTCACTTAATCAACTACCAAAACCCAATATACTAATTAATAATTATTTCAATAAGTGACTTCCATGCTACAAATCTCTTGTCTAAGGCCGCTTTACTCAAAATTTTGTATTTTTTCTATACCATTTTGTCAAACCGCATAGACTTACAATATATTTTCTATTTTTGGTAACTTTTACTTTTTTTAGATGGGTATCCGTATCCATAAGTACTGGTATATTTTCTATTTTTGGTAAATATGTATCTATAAGTACTCGGATACATATTGGATACATATTTTCTTTGCATATAGACAAAATAAACGGGGCCCATTACTGTTCAAATTAGAGTGTCTGAGTAGTTTTGAAGTGTATTTATGCCTACCCTTTTAAACTACTTACTTTATTAAATTTGCACCGGAAGCTCATTGTTATCAAAATACTACGTATCAATCATTCCTTATTTTTGTCATTGTAACTTTTGACCGAAGTAAAAGACCATTTCTGATGAATGTGAACAAAAATACGGAGTACAATATCTTTTGTTTCAGCAAAAGTTGTCTTTTGGTCCATCATGAAGTAAATATTTAGAAACTGTTAATCCTATACTCCATTTAGAAACTACTCCCTCCTATTCAATCCAATGTAACCATTTTTCATTTTTGTACAATCCAATCCAATGTACCCATTTCCTTTTTAGGTAACATTTAGACCATTTTATCCTTGCAACACCCATTTAATTACATACAATGCCATCAAATACACTACTTTTTAACATTAAAACTCAAGGGCATTTGATGATCTTTTACCATTTGTGACACATTTTTCTTAAAACTTGTGCCCGGACCCACGGGTACATTGGATTGGATAGGAGGGAGTATTAATTTTGAACTAGAAACGAGAACTTGGTGTTTCATGTCTAAATTTTTTTTTGGTTGAATGTCCGCAGCATTATGTCGCTGGTAAGAATTGAACCTCTAACTTCACAGTTGAGGTGAAAGAGCGCTTATTACTTAAAACGATCTCATACAAAGTACACGGCTGTTTCGAGGCGCTAAAGCCGACTTTTGTTGTATTGCATGTAGCCGTTAATTACTTAATTACCATCAACGTTCTTAGACTATAGTCTTTAATATGAAAGTGATAAGTAAATAATTAGGTGAGGATTGAGCGGAAAGAGCGTGATTTTTAGCAACAAGTAGATAATTAGAGTTGTCAATTTCAAATGATAATGATCGTTATTGAGCTAACAACCTTTCTTTGTAGTTGACTAAATGTTGAACTACTTTTGAGATCCATTTCTTATCTTTTCATGTGCATTTCGTAGCTGTTAGATAATACTTCGCTTTCATTGTGTTTAATTCCATTATGGCCTTCTTAGCTATTAACCCATCTACATACGTACTCTTTTTCGAACCCGCAAAGGTGATCAAATGCGGCTTACTCATGTATTCATAATATTCGTAACAAACTGACAATAAACTTGTTACGGATATGGGAGTTGTGTAATAAACTGGCAAACTTGACACATAACATGTAAGACGATATAAACCGGCAAACTTGACACAAACATGTGATAATATAATTTGTTATCTTACCTATACAACGTAACCGATCCAAAATTAAAAGGATGGAATTGATACATACATATATAATTTTGAACTTGCTATTTGCTAATTCTTGTTGTTCTCTTTTTTAAAAATTGCAGCTTAACATTATAAGGCCATTCAAACAACTAAAGTACTTTGAACAATATCAAAGAAGACTAGCAATGGAAATTGGGGTAGAACAAACCCAAGCTAGACTGAATGGAGCCCTTGTTTTATGGACACTTGGTGGAAATGACTTTGTCAACAATTACTACTTAACTCCTATTAATCTTAGACGTCTCCAATTTCCTAATGTTGCTGATTATGTTCCTTATGTCATCACCGAGTACCGTAAACTTCTAGTGGTATGCTTCTATATATTAATTACATGCATGCATGGTTACATATAATAATCCCGCTATCTCATAATAACTGTCTTGTTTGACTTTACATTTACTGATAAACTACTAGTAAAAATAACAGAGAAAAACAACGTGGGTCATACCTTTATACAAAATAACCACTTTTTGACACCTAAAATATCCCTTAGTAGTCCTTATGAGAGTACATTGTTATATGTTATTAATCCCTAAATCACATAATGACTGCCTTGTTTGACTTTACATTTACGGACAAAGTGAAGTAAGAACGGTAGTTAGTTTAAATGGGCTCATTCCCGCATTAACTAATAATTGTATAAATGATTGCAGAGGTTATATGAGTTGGGAGCAAGAAGAGTACTAGTGACCGGAACCGGACCACTAGGGTGTGTACCGGGAGAGTTAGCATCACAAGTTAGTCTAAATGGGCAATGTGCCCCTCAGCCACAGTATGCAGCATCTCTTTTTAACCCACAGTTGGAACAGATGTTGCTTCAGCTTAATAATGAAATTGGTTCTACTGTTTTCATTGCCACTAACACTGGTGGCATGTTGGGAGGTTTCATTAACAACCCTAGAGCTTATGGTAACCCACTCTTCCTTCTTTCTTTCTTTACTTTGTTAACTATGTCGGTTTTTCTAACATTTTCCTTAAAGACCTTTTTAAACGGCTTTAACATGAGTCATCAGGGCACATGTCAGATCAATCTTATTCACATATGTATGTCTTTTGACTCTTACCATTGAAAGCATGATGTCATATGTTATATATAATTGTCGATTTCGAAATAGTTGATGAGACCGGACATAATTTTGGTATGAAAATCTTACTATAAATGAATTAAATTATAGGAATGGCTTCAACAGGGTGTTTTAAAGTCATAAATGTTATAGGCTCATACAGTATCAATTGTACTGTTTATATCCATTCCATAATCAATCTGGCCAAAATCAATAGCCACCAAAGAGTTGGTGAGATCAAATTAAAGTAGTTAATAATAATGCTTTGTATTTATAATGTGTATATGATAGGGTTTGTGACATCAAAGATGGCATGTTGTGGACAAGGTCCTTACAATGGTGTAGGATTGTGCACAGTCGCATCAAATATATGCCCGGACAGGAATTTATACGTGTTTTGGGACGCCTTCCACCCTACGCAGCGAGCCAACGGGTTCATCGTTGAGCAAATGATGATCGGTTCGAACGAGTACATGAACCCTATGAACCTCAGCACTATCCTGGCTTTGGATGCAAAGGCATAAGCTAAGGGGTCCTATTTATTGGTACAATGTTATATGATATACTAGTGGTAATTATTAAGTTATCTATGTTTTTATCTTTTGGGGTCCTCTTTAATTTTTGAGAGGATTCATTAATTTGGTTGCAAAATTAGGCAAATCAAGTTGGTTGAGGACATTTAATCGATGGACTTCTTGTATCGATCAACTTGTTGTATTGTGGTCCTTGATTATTTTGATCTATTGAGTTGAGTTGAGTGGTTACTTACCCATTCTAGATGGGTATGTTATTGTATTGTTCTTGTGTAATAATAATAATAATTCTATTTTTTCTCAATCAAGGAGTTGTTTAACTGTTTATTTATTTGTTTACTTTTTGTTTATGTAATTATCCTAAAAAACTATCTTTCCTTAACAAAGAAAAAAAATTAATAGATCCACAGTAGATTAGTACTTTTTGTTTAACTTGTCAATGCTAATTTAGCCGCGAAGGGGGCTTTTCAAATGCAAAGCTTCCTTCTTCCTTCATTGATCCACGGTAGATTAGATAAAATTAATAGAGACTTTCTCTGGAATAAGAATCCTGCCCAGCGTTCCCCTAATTTGATTGGTTGGCATAAAGTTTGTTTACCAAAGTCGGTGGGTGGACTTGGGATTAAATCTTCTGAAGCGGCGAATAAAGCTCTTCAAATGAAGCTTTTATGGAAAATCCTTATGGATAAGGAAAGTATATGGGTCAAAGTTATAACTAAAAAGTACTTGAGAAATTGTTCGCTCTTTGATCATAAGCCTAATTGAGTCTCGTCTTGGCAGTGGCGTAAACTCATGAGTCTTCGAACTATATTTAGAAAAGGATTATTGATGTTGATATATAGTACCCGTGATCTTAATCTTTTGGTTACAGATTTCATAACCCCTGATAAGCAGTGGGATGCTTGTAAATTAGTCGATCTAGTGGATAACGATATTGTTAATCAAATAACTAATATTCCACTTCCACATAATGATATTCAAGATACCCTTCTTTGGGGGTTGTCTGTGGATGAAAATTTCTCTACCAAAACTGCAA
>JAIUZE010003714.1:0-56945 GCA_022085475.1 Heliosperma pusillum
TTTTTGGTCAGTGCTAATTATTTTCGATTTAGTTTTACAAATTTTTTTAGTATAAGATCTATATCAAAACATTACTACTTTATTGTACAGCTTTTCTACCTAATTTACGTTTGATAAATCAAGTTCCTTGAAAAAAGAACCGTGATTTGTTGGAGTAATATCTTAATTTGGTATATTAAAACCCAAATTATATAGGGTCAAGGTTTTAAAATTTTTAATAGTTAAAAAGTGAGAATAAAATATACTTCGTAATAGTACAATATAATACCGTAGAAATTATTTTACTTAATAGTTATATTGGATTATTGTCTTTATTTTTAATTTTGTTGATGTTTTGCCTATTTAATGGGCATATGGCTGATGATTAACAATATATATTTTTTTCTAATACTTTGATTCCTGGTAAATAAATATGGATATATGATTAGTAAAAGTTAGTAATAAACCATTTAAAATTCTGCATTTTGCAAATAATTCATGTATTTAATGGTGGGGTATACGTGGGGTCCACTGTATTAATTCATTGGTATGCTGACGTGGGTGCAGGAGAAGGCTTTAAATGTTTTGCTTTTAATAACAGTAGGATTATCATTTATTCATTTTCTATTGAAAGCTTTTGGAAACTGGATTTTTTTTTTGATAGTCGGGTTTGTGGGATATCGTGAGGTTGAAGATGTTCATTGCTTTTATTTGTCTTCTGAAATACTAGTTGATAAATGTGATTGTCCTTTATATAACAAAAGTATGTCAACATGTCAGTGTGTTTTTGTTAAAGTGATTCACATGGTTTGATAAAGTAATATCTATGGATTATATGATTTATCTAATGGTGTATATATGGTCTTTTGGGTGACTTTGTTGTCCTTATCACATGGTCTGATAAATTGAATTGTTTCATAAGGTTTGCAGTCCTTGTTAAGTACAGTAGTTTGTTTGGTGTATATTCACATGTCATTGATATTTATTTGAAGTATGATTACAGTAATTTTTTTTTTATTGTATGATGTATAACTTTTCTGACATGTGTTATACATGTATACCATATTTTGATAAGATAGTAGATTTTATATACATTAATGTTGGTATATAAAATTTTTAAATGTCAAGTGATTTTAAATTTATTAGTTAGAGAGTAGCCACAGTATCTCTAATTAACTAAATTTTTATTTGTAATCACATGTGGAACTAGACATTTATTGTAATTAATTATACGTAATATTATGAGACTTACCCACAGGAATCTTATTATATTTGTATGATTAATTAGGGTGATATATTAAGTCATGTTTCTTGATCTACTCACAGGAGTTAAGAATTGAATATGATTTGATAGTTTCATCATAAAGTTTAAAGTTTATTTTTTATTTTTATGAATCTAATTTGAGTATACTTTAGCCCACAGGCAAGTTTTATGTCACTAGGTTCATATGAGCATGATTTACATTGGTAAGTTGTGATAAAGTTTAGTCTCAATATTTTTCTGTTACTAAGAATGTATATATTAATTTGCAGAAATTTTACCTGGTGGAACTTTTGATTTGAAAATTGAAATTCCTGATTTAACTGGTGATAATTTCAAGGTTTGGAAGGAAAGAATTCTTTTGCATTTGGGATTCGTACGTTACGATTATGCTATACATCATGACGAACCCCCTAAAGTAACGGCAACTAGCACTCCTAAAGAAATTGATGCTCGAAATCAGTGGGAGGAATCCAATCGTATTTGCTTGCTTTTTATAAAAACAAAATTGAGTGCTAGTATCCGTGGGTCCGTCGAACAGCACACGAATGTAAGGAATCTTCTTAAGGCAATCGACGAACAATTCGAAACTTCCGATAAGGCTCTTGCGAGTACCTTGATCATGCAATTCACATCTTTGAAGCTAAATGACACTAAAGGGGTGCGTGATTTTATCATGCGCAAGAGGGACATTGCAGCCCGACTTAAAGTATTGGAAGTTACCATGTCCGATTCTTTCCTAGTACATTATATATTGTGCAATCTTCCGTCACAGTATGCCCCATTCAAAATCTCTTACAACACACATAAGGAAAAGAGGTCACTTAATGAACTTATGACCATGTGTGTTCAAGAGGAGGGGAGGCTATTGATGGAAGAGGGCGAAAAGGTGAACCTAACTACTAGTACTAATAAAGAATCATCTAGTACTAAGAAGGGTCACCATAAGGATAAGGGAAAGGGTAAGATGTCTGTTGAGCCGACTATTAAGAAGGAGTCTTGATGTTTCTTCTGTAAAAAGAAGGGACATATGAAGAAAGACTGCATAAAGTTCAAGGCTTGGCTTAAAAAGAAAGGTAATTTTCATGCGTTTGTTTGTTATGAATCTAATATGGTTAATGTTATTCATAATACTTGGTGGATTGACTCTGGTACTACAATCCATGTTTCGAATACCTTGCAGGGTATGACAAACCTGCGGAAACCAGTGGCAAGTGAAAGCTCTATCTATTCAGGCAACCAGATAGGCTCGAACGTGGAGGCCGTAGGGACATGCAGTTTAGTATTAAGTAGTGGTTTTGTTTTGGTTTTGGATAAGACATTTTATGTTCCGAATTTTGCTCGGAATTTAATTTCAATTTCAAGACTTGTACCGTTCGGATTTACCTTTAATTTTTCGAATTCTGGTTTTAGTATTTGCAGAAATTCTGAAGTTATTGGTTATGGTATTTTGTCTGATAATTTATATCGTCTTTATTTACAAAATGATACCACTCAAAACACTATGCATGTTAATACTGGTTTAAAAAGATGTATTATGAATGAGGAGTCCTCTATGTTATGGCACCGGAGATTGGGACACATCTCCATTGAGAGAGTTAAGAGATTGGTAAAGGAAGGGGTACTTGGTACTTTAGACTTTACCGACTTTGACACTTGTGTTAGTTGCATTAAGGGAAAGCAAACTAACAAGTCTAAGAAAGGTGCTAAGAGGAGTTCTGACCTATTAGAGATCATACACACGGACATATGTTGTCCGGACATGAACGCTAAAGATCCGAAATATTTCATCACCTTTATTGATGATTATTCACGATATATGTATATTTACTTACTTCGTTCCAAAGACGAAGCCTTTGATGCTTTTAAATTGTTTAAAGCTGAAGTAGAGAAACAATGTGGTAAGCACATTAAAACCGTGAGATCAGATAGAGGTGGTGAATACTATGGTAGATACACTGAGGATGGACAAGCACCTGGTCCATTTGCTAAATTTCTTCTAGAGCATGGGATTGTTGCCCAATACACTATGCCTGGTTCTCCAGATCAGAATGGTGTAGCAGAAAGAAGGAATCGGACATTAATTGAGATGGTGCGTAGTATGAGAAGTAATGTTAAACTTCCATCATTTTTGTGGGTTGATGCTTTAAAGACGGCTGCATATATATTAAACCGGGTTCCTTCCAAGGCTGTCTCAAAGACACCTTTTGAGTTATTCAAAGGTTGGAAACCGAGTTTGCAACATATACACATTTGGGGATGTCCGTCTGAGGTGAGAATTTACAACCCACAAGAAAAGAAACTAGATCCGAGGACTATTAGTGGGTATTTCATTGGATATGCCGAAAAGTCCAAAGGTTATAGGTTCTATTGTCCGTCTCATAGCACCAGGATTGTGGAATCTAGAAATGCAAAATTTCTAGAGAATGACTTGATTAGTGGGAGTACTATAGAAGTTGAGCCTGAAAAGGATCAACATGAAGCTTCACCCTCTGTTTTAAGTGACATGTTGGTTATTGTTCACGGTCCTGAAGTTCGACCGCAGGTTCAACAGCCAAATACAGAAATTCCACAAAATGTTGATCAAAATATGGTGGATCATAACGAGGAAGAAGTTCACCGTGAGGTTGAACAAATTCCATTAAGAAGATCTATTCGAGAAAGGAGATCGGCTATTTCCGACGACTATGAAGTATATCTACAAGAATCGGATTGCACAGTTGGAGCTGATAATGATCCTATGTCATTTTCACAAGCCATAAGTTCTACAGATTCAAACTTATGGATGAATGCTATGAAAGATGAAATGAACTCAATGGCATCTAATCGGGTTTGGGATCTCGTCGAGTTGCCCGATGGTGTAAAAACCATTGGATGCAAGTGGGTCTTTAAGACTAAGAAAGATTCACTTGGCAACATCGAGAGACATAAGGCAAGACTCGTTGCTAAAGGGTTCACTCAAAGAGAAGGAATCGACTACACGGAGACATTCTCTCCTGTATCAAAGAAAGATTCTCTTCGAGTAATCATGGCATTAGGAGCTCATTTTGACTTCGAGCTACATCAGATGGATGTGAAAACGGCATTTCTAAATGGGGATTTAGAGGAAGAGGTTTATATGAAACAACCTGAAGGATTTTCCTCTAAAGATGGTGACCATTTGGTTTGTAAGCTAAATAAATCCATATACGGTTTGAAACAAGCCTCCCGTCAGTGGTATAAGAAGTTCCATGAAGTGATTTCTTCATTTGGTTTTGAGGAAAACATCATGGATCAATGCATATACCTTAAGGTCAGTGGGAGTAAGATCTGTTTCCTTGTATTATATGTGGATGACATTTTGCTAGCAACCAATGATAAGGGGTTGCTATATGAGGTGAAATAATTTCTTTCAAATAACTTTGATATGAAAGATATGGGCGAGGTATCTTATGTCATTGGCATTAAGATTCATAGAGATAGATCTCGAGGCATTTTGGGTTTGTCTCAAGAAGCCTATATCAACAAGGTACTTGAAAGATTCAGAATGAAAGATTGTTCACCAAGTGTAGCACCTATTGCGAAAGGTGACCGATTCAGTTTAGACCAGTGTCCAAGGAATGATTTTGAAAGGGAACAAATGAAAAATGTTCCTTATGCTTCAGCAGTTGGTAGCATCATGTATGCTCAAGTCTGTACCAGACCTGACATTGCATATGTTGTTGGAGTATTAGGCAGATATCAGAGTAACCCAGGCATCGATCACTGGAAGGCTGCAAAGAAAGTGTTGAGATACCTTCAGGGTACTAAAGATTACATGCTTATGTATAGACGGACTGACAGTCTTGAAGTGGTGGGGTACTCCGACTCAGACTTTGCTGGCTGCATTGATTCACGAAAATCCACATCAGGATATGTGTTTATGCTAGCTGACGAAGCTGTATCCTGGAGGAGTACTAAGCAGACATTGACAGCCACTTCTACTATGGAGGCCGAGTTCGTTTCTTGTTTTGAGGCTACCTCACATGGTGTATGGTTAAAAGGTTTCATATCTGGACTAAGAGTTGTTGACTCTATTAGTCGTCCTATTCGAATGTATTGTGATAATTCAGCTGTTGTGTTTATGGCGAAGAACAATAGGAGTGGAAGTCGAAGTAAACACATCGACATTAAATATCTAGCCATAAAAGAACGTGTTCAGGAAAAGAAAGTGATCATAGAACACATTAGGACTGAATTGATGATTGCCGATCCCTTGACTAAAGGCATGCCACCTACAGGTTTCAAGGGTCATGTAGTGAGTATGGGACTTGGTCCCATATTGTGATACATTCATTTATATTATTTTATAACCTTTCATTTAGTTGGGTTTTTCTCATTTGGATTATGTACGTACATACTTTGGTTATTTTTTTTTTTTTTTTTTTTTATTGAGAAATATCATTATGTTTTGACCTAGAATAAACATATGGTTTATTCATTAAGTTAAGTGTGAGTGGTGAGAGACTAAGTGTATCGTAATACATGGAAGATTAGTTCTCGCTCCAGAGAATTCGTCGCTATGATTCGTACATGAAGTTTCTTTTACTTAAATGGGCCAAGTGGGAGAATGTTGGATATTTATAATTAATCAGGTAATAATATTAACAATATTATTAATTTCAGTTTTATAAATGTCCCTATTTTATGGCCCATTATTTTTGGCAGTAAAACCATGGACTTAAAACTGCCCTATTTTGTCTCCCATTTTCCTTCAGTTGACTCCACTCATTCCTCTATTTTTTGCAACTGATTTTTGATGGAAAAATCAGTATAAATACATCATAATTTCTGATTAACAAGGTCACTAAACCTACTCTCCCTTAAGAAAAATACACCATCTATATCAGTGAGAAGGAGGGTTTGGAACTGAAATACGTGCATGTGTTTCTCATTCTATAAGAGGGAAAGTTTGACATGCAAATAATAACCTATATCGGTACGGAGGTTATTATGGTACGGGTCTTATCAATTTTTTTCCATTTATTACCAATACGGACAAAGTAGCATGGCAAACGTAATTGTTTCGCATACAATTTTGGGTTACAATTCACGGAATGGCCTAAATCCATGGGTGACGTATGTGAATATGTGAAATACGTACTATAAATCATACGTTTTATGGTATGCCGGGCACTATCAAAAGTTACACATCTTTTAAAGTAACGTATAAATTATGTGAAAACGGACTTGGATCAGTCTTAAAGTATGTGATGGCATATTAATTTAGTTTACGTCAGGGAATTACGTTACATAAAATTAGTCCATAGCATAGTTATCAATTGGGTACACAATTTAGCATATTAATAACATCAAATTCATACATCTTATAAATCAGTCCAACAATAACATGGGACTTGTACGTTTATACGTTATAATTTATACGTATTAAACTTAAGAATGGATGCTATTATAAAATTAGTATAGAAAATTATATACTTTACATGTTAGACACATATTAAATTAATTTAGTTAGTCGTATTTGACGGGCAATGTACTTTACAATACGTTTATACTTCATATGACATTAATGACCTGTACAATAGACACATCTTATATACGTTTATACTTTACAATAAAGTTAGTCATGAATAGTCCCATGTTAGACGGAGTTTATACTTCATATGACTAAATTTAATACGTTAAAGGGCTAACTGATTTATAATAGACCTTCAAGTTAATAGTACTTTACAATCAAGTTAATGGCCTTAATGACCTGTACAAGTTGGCATATTAAATTAGTCATGTGATAAATCGTATAATTTAAAATTGCACATGAGAACAATTACGTTACATTGCACATCTCTACTATACATATTATCTGTACGTTTATACGTTAATTTATCACAGGATTTGGGTATGCCTATCGAATACCCAATTTTGACTAGGCCTATCCAAGGTGCTTGACTTAAAGGATCCATAAAATTTTCGCATACAATTCACGGAACAATTACAATAAAACGTATGATCAAGATCAGTTCAAAAAACGTATAAATCTATTAGTGTATACAGGAACAAACGTATGATACTTGGGAAATGTTAGCTCGTCAACGTATTGTGATCCTTATAATCATGCTATAGATAGACACGGGGAAGACACTCTTAGGCAACCATATACACTCACTAGGGCTTGCATCTCACCGTTAGCGGCATAAGTTTGATAAGATTGAGACTCGACAAACAAACCATGCCAAGTCATCCAATAATCACAAATAATCAATCATTTAATCATCCATCCCAAACGTATAATACGTTGACAACATCTCTCACGGTTAATGACACGCACTAGCACCATGTATATTGCCATTATGATTAAAATCGCATCCACGGGATAAACATTTCCCTGAACTCATACACGATTAAAACTTCGTATATGTAGACACAATTCCTCCTGATAGGACGACGATATAAATATCCGATCCTAGTCTAAACCTGGTCAGACTCTCGAAATAAAATTTTCCGATTCGACATGCGATAAACGTTTCGCATCCAAGACTCGGTCAACCAAATAGAAGTCGAGTACCCCAAATTCGGTCAACCTTCACGAAAGAGGCGGCAAGGGCACAAGCATCATAAACAAGCGGTACGCTACATGCAATGACACCACCTCGCAAGTATACAACATTTGAAGGCCGGGTCGATTAACGCAAAGCGTTTGCCTCCCATCAACGTCGTCATATGCCCACTAACACATGCAATCAAGCAGTAAGGATATACTCCCCGTTCAGACATTCCAGCCTTACGAACGTGGAGGTAGCCAAGGGAATGAGAGTACAAAGCACATAGAAAGTTCGTGCTCAAACCGTAACATGTGTAAAAATGACTCAAAGTGAGACATACCACAAACCGTCACAAAACATGCGATACAAGCGAAGGGATTATTATATATTCGAAACATTAATATTTAAAGTCAACTTTTAGAGTCAAACCCGGAAGTCAACAAAAGTCAAAGTCAAACCCGAGACCCGAGACCCGAGAAATGGGAGTGGGTTTCAAACAAATCATCAATGCAAAAAGACCAAGTCCAAAGGGTCAAGGAAAGTCGAGGCGGGACTAGAATTCAAAGGGTCAACGAAAGTCAAGGTGCTCAACAAAAGGGAAAAACTGGCAGCACGAAACGCTGCCACCGCCATGGAACGCTGCCGGCGTCCACACGACGCTGCCAGCGTCCTGGTCTCAGGCAATAACACCCGAAATTCACAATTTCACTAAGGCTTATCATAACACAAACATCATCTATCATCACAAATCATCAATTCTCATATCAATTATCAATTAACAACAACCATCATCAACAACACAATTCCTAAGATTACTAATCATATTCTAAATACGATCACTAACATAGAAAACACATAAAACACGTAAATGATATCGAGTAACCCTTCACCGTTACCTTTTCGCGTCTTCAATCCGCATCGATGTCCTCTTCTATCAAGAAGTAGTCTTTGTCGGGTCTTGGAGGTCACCACCTACAATTAGATAATAAAAGATGAATATAATTCACCTTGAGAAAGACGAATAAATTGAAAAGCGAGAAAGACGGTAATTTTATTACCAATACGGATAGAGGACGATGAGAGGGAAAGAATAAGACGAACTTAGGTGAATTTGAGCGAGAAATGAATGAGTAGTGACGATTCTAAGATGGATCAAATATGGAGGTTAGGGATTTGGGATTTTTTTGGTGAGGAAGAAGGTTGAATGTGAGGGAGTTAGGGTTATGAGGGAGAGTATATGAAGGAGTAAGTGGAAAACATATGGGAAAAAGCCCATTACGCGCCTTAAGACGTAACTTACTCAAAATCTCGCGTAAAGTCCAATTACGAACTCGGAAATTCTAAATTAGACACGGGAAATTTAATTCTAAACTAAAACTAAATTTCGCTGAAAAGTATCCGTATAATATTTTTACTATAAAAATAGGGTACAATTGCGGGTGTTACAGTATATGAAATAAAATCCGATTGTTTTAAATGTGCTTAGATATGGTGGGAAAAGAAATAGCAGACAAAATAATAAAATACCAAAGTTAGTCAAGTGGCTGAGATTAACTTGACAAAGACAAAACCATATCGTATAAGGTTCTGTTTCTCTATGCAACAACACCCTTATCTCATAATGTGTCTTAGAGAAGTTAACACGTGAAACTATTTCACAATACTTTTGTTGAAAATCAAAGTAAATACTTAGATATTTCTTGTTACGATTTGGTCGTAAGTTCACTATCTAATACTCTTGGTGGTTAACTACTCCACATTGAAGCTCTTTGAACTTTTCAAAGATTTCTCTTAGCACCTCATTAAGTAGAATCAAACACAATATCTACTTACGTCGTCGGTAAATAAAGTGAAGTAGTCATTACCATCTCTGGTTGTGTTTGTTATTGGACAACACATATTCTTATGTAATATGGTCAATAACTCACGAGTTCGATTTCCTTCTCAATAAAAAGGGCACGAATCATCTTGCCTTGAATACAAGATTCGCACACAGCATAAGATTCAAAATCAAATGTTTTAGGGATACTAGTCAATACTAGCCTTTTAATGTGCTACACAGTCCAGAATCAAGATTAGATCTGGGTCACTAATTTTGAGCCTTTTAAAATCTATATGACAAGTAATTTCTAGTTTTAGGTCAAGAATATAATTACCTTTGATTGATATGGGATAACCATTCACCAAGTATAGGCATAAAAAGATACAACGCTTGTTCCATTCACAAAAGTGAAACACTTGTGTCGTACACTAAAGTGGATACTATATTCTTTATTTAGAGGTCATATGCATAATAACTTTTATTAAAGTATACCTCTAAATCCAAAACTGGATTGATCACATTATAACTTTTATATGTCTCTATATAAATAAAAACTATAATAGTTATATTTCCCTTGTAGGTCGACATTTAATCATGGCTAGTCGTCGCACGAATCACTATTATATGCATTGAATACATTGAAGAGAACCATAATAGGTATCTAATACCCAAAAATTGCATTTAGCAAAATAAATGTCGATCATATATATATTATGGATGAAAGTACTTTTAGGTGTAGTACACCCAATTTCTATTTCTCCAAAAACTTGGGACATATTCTTTTCTAGTGTCCTACACAGTAATAATAGAATCATCAAAAGTTGGGTTCGACACCTTGCTTGGTTTTTGACTTTACTATTCAAAATAGTCTTGCCTTTTTCCCTCGCCTTGTGCCAACATCGTGTCAACCTGCTCTTGAACCTCGTCCTATTCTTAACAATCAAGAATAAAACATCTTTCTTATAGCTCCCACTCACTTTCATGAATCTATATTTAGATCCATAGATTAGAAATATAATGAAGACTATTCTTCATTTCATTCATGGTTTTACCTTCAAAACGATAAACCTTTCATGAAGTGACTACGGTATTTGGTTATTCACGATTTAAAATAAATTGATTAACCTAGTCGTCCCAACTGATTTGGCCTCTTTTGAGGTAAGCCTCGATAAGGAGCATTATGACGACATGCCAAAAATTACAAATATTTTCTTTGGAGCAAAAAGATTGATGTGCCACTCTTATAAGAAGACGTCAGAAAAATTCAAAACGTTTTTGACTAAGTTTAATGGAAACTTATTTCCACGGTTTACACGGAGATCAAAAGATAAAATTCATTTTTTCTTTAGCTATGGTGATTTAAACGGAGATTTAAATTGATTAAACAAGTTTAGCATTTATATAATGACCCCTCACTAAATTATATAAATGATTCCAAGACTCATCTTTAAATAAAAATAGTCATCGTATGCCACCTTTATCTAAAAATGGTAAGTCATTTCTAGACTAATTCTACCCCTAGAACTCTTGGTTGACAGATTTCAACTAAATCCATCTCCTAGTCCCAAGATAACGCTTATCTCGTTGAGCCCAATACAATTTTGGCTTGTGATCGTATCACCCTACTTATCCGAGGTAAAAAGGGACCCACGAGCGTGGTAGCCTTAATGAACACGGGGTTCATAGGTGCTTCAATTGGTAAGGCTAAATCTCAGTTTCTTTTAAGTTATGTGAGAGGTCTTGTCAATTTAGTTATTAATTCCCAATAAGTGAACTAAGTTGGTGAACTTTGAATAAAGTTGAATTGACAATCGAGAAATAAAATGCATGTCAGCGATTTTGGCATGAGCGGAAAAAATAAAGCAAGCAAATAATAAATCCTAGTATGGCCACCTAGCTAATCTAATTAACTAGACGATTACAAAATCGGAAACCAACTCCTTGGCCCCTTACCTCTTCATGGTACACGCTCCAAAAAAGGCACCGTCTTTTGGAACATTGACTTCGGGAATCTCCGTCTTTATAATAATTAATTACAAAAAGATACAAATAAAATTCCAATTATACATTTGATCTAGAAAATGAAATTAAATTATTAAAAACAGGCGATACGAGATCGCAATTAAAATTACAACCGAATCGGTATTTCCTTACATTACGGGTAATACCGATTAAAATAATCTAGGCCATACTAGGTACAACTTGCATTAAAAATAAATAAATGACATTCATTCATTCAACAATAAAAACATAAATAAAATGTTGTAAAAATCATGCTAAAATCGCCCTTAATACTTATCATGCTCATTCTATCTCGGTTTTATGGATTTTATCGATTTTTAACTATTAAAAATCAATAATCAACACTTAAATCGTATTTAAGCTGAAACTAAATAACTAAAGTGATTTAGAACTCTAAATTTGTCCCCACTAATTTTGTTTATATTTAATTAGTTTGAATTGATCGTATTTGCTAAATATAGAGGTTTAATCACAACATTTATGAAATAAACCCAAAATAATATATAAACATCATACAAATTTGAAATCAAAATTTTTTTACATTCTCGAACATTTCCAGGAACTCCACAGACCAGAAAAATTTACCCAAAAATTTTGAATTACTTTTATGAACAAATAGCTTTAAATTTATCGGTTTTATCAAATAAAAACCAATAAATATAGTAAAATAGTGAAACAAATTACAAAATTTTACCAAGATGATATAAATCAGATTCAAAAATGTATTAAAAATTTTAAAGAACAGAAAATGACGTTTCAATTTTATGAACATAATAATCTCACTTTATTGACTTTTATCTCATAAAAATCAATAATCATGCAAAACTTAATTAAAAGTCACTAAATCAATCCCCAAAATCACCAAATTTGACCACAACCATTATGAGGTCAGTAGGTATGCATGAAAATCAAAAATTTCGTGCAAACCAATTTTTAACACAAATTTTCAATTTTACCCAAGTTATCGTATAACTCAATTTTAATGCTTAAAAACAACATGCATGTAACAATGAGCTTTGATACCACATAAAAGTCCTAGACCTCTAATTAGACTCCTCTAACTAGATCATTAAGTTAAAATGATTTAGGATCTAGTTATCATGCATGCAAATATAAAAGCATAAATATAAAGATAATATGATATTTCGTTAATTACAATGAGAAAATTTCGGCTAAATAAGGGCACAATAAGAACTCCTTCTTATTGTTCTTGAGCTTAGAATTAGTGGATGATCCTCCATAAATAAACCTCCAAATAGAAGGTCTCCTTCTTGTTGCACCCAAGATTAAACCCAAATAATATTACCTTATTATTAACTAGATAATAAGTAAGATATTATACTACTAATATTATTGTATTACTACAATAGTAATATATCATGAATATTAGTTTGCATGTGAGTTTAGAGAGATATTTGAGGTTTTTAGAAAGAAGAAGAAAATAAGCATAAAATGAAGTGAGTAAAATTTGAACAACTCTTGTTCTATTTGAAGGCCAAAATGGCCGGTCCACATAAGCTACTAGTGAGCTCAATTTTGCTTATTTTATTCACATGCAAAATGGCTTGAGTGTAGAGTTATAACAATGATGAAAGCTTGTAGGATATGTCATTATCAAGTGTGTTTATGTGCAAGTCACTCAAGACAATTATCATTGTCTTTTATGAGTACACAACCAGTCACTTGAGTCTAATATGGACCATTTTGATTTTTGATATTTGTCCCACAAATACTTATTAATCATATGCTTAATTATCTTGTATAATTAAGTGTCAATTTGATCATATAACAATTATTATACTCAAATTAATAAATAATATATACTTAACTTTTAAGTGATATTTTACCATTATATCAATATATAATGGATCTTACAATGCCTAGTTAATTTATTTTACAACTCATTGTAAATATAACTAACTAATTACCTCTACCTCAAAATATATACATAAGCTCAACTAATTTAATGAATAAATGATTAATCACTAAATTATATCTTATTTAATCGTATTAAAATAAGACGTAAAATTTATCCAGTCAGTTATCGTATAATTGACTAATAAACTTAAGTGGAATGAGTTCCTAACTCAATTTCCAATAAATAACTCTCGTAACTAAACAAACATATCAAATATATGTAATGCCCTAATTAAACTGTATCATATACAAATAATTAGTATTCTATTTGGGTCTCATCCTATAGGTGTGACCTAAAGGGATCAGTTGATCACCACCGTCATACGACAATAACGTCAAACACATGGCACGTATATCAAAATATACTAATCATGCTTCGACGTAGTTTAGTTATATATTTAATGATTAGCTGAGCGTTACCGATTTACGTTAATCAACTGACGTGGAGTATTAAAATATACCAATCATGCCACGTATATTCCAAATGAGTTTCATTATATAAATGCGCTATTGTGGAGGACACTTATTCCAACACATGCATATGATCAATAACATATCAAGTACGAACGATTTCCCTAATCATTAGTAGAGGCCGCTATCGAGGCGGGCAGGATTAGGTGTTCGATTAAAGTGCTTCCTAATACATACCCTCACCCCTTACTTCAGATCTCTGTGAAAATCCATGTTCATTGGCATCCACGAGACTCATTCTAGACATAAAATGGTAAGGGTAACGATTTCTTGGTGTTCATGTCATTACTTAATATCTTGACATGGCGTAAAGTATTCGAACGGTTCCAATTTCCCATAAAAATTGGTGGCGACTCCACAAATGCTTATTTTTACGCTTGTCCTCCCAAGCGCGCCCCTCCGTGGTCCCCCGTGTACCACAGTTTGGCAACTCCGCTAGGGATATACACTTACGTGTTACCCTGGGTGAAACTTGAACAAGGTAAGGGAATAGTTTGTACGAGACAATTGTCGGTTTTCATTACTCGACCTTCTTAGGTCGTTTTATTCAGCCTTCCTAGGCCCAACCCAACCCATTTTGACCAATCGTCCTGTCTGGACGATCCAAATTCTTATATGGGCATAAGGATGGATAACGATTGACGTCAACCATACCGCGTTAGATACTTATGTTAGTATCGAGTGGTTTTACTACTCAAGGAAATGGACTAGGAACCGACCTTACTCATGTTTGGCGCGGACCTCTCCACCGGCCCGGGTTTGATTGATTGGTATGGCAAGCCACCCTTTTAGCCAGAACCATTTTAAATGCACTCAACATACTGTTATAATGCCTGTATAAATGTGTGTAATCTATACATGATCACTATTTTGTAAATAAAACCATGACGAACTTTTCAAAAAAATAATAAAATCTTTTTCAAAACTGTGAAGCATTTTCAAAGGTGGCTTTAAATAGCGCAAAATTAGTCCAAACTCTACCCAAATATCCAATCAAAATTGTGTTTTTTCCACTTCGAGTCGTCCCTCCTACAACGACACTACAGTGTCTTAGGACAAACATTTCAAATCTTGTCATTTTCAAAACTTACATAACACAGTGGCACACTCCCACTTCACAAGTCGAGTCCTTTTGAGTAAGTGTGCTAGAAAGGCCGATCGTGTTTTAATTCGTTGTCGGTCTCTTGCCTAAGTTTTCAAGATGTCAGGAACTAGTCAAGCAAGTGTTAATCTAGTAGAGCCAAACCCGAATGGTAATGATCTAATCCTAGCTTTGCTTATCCGCCTCCAGACAAGTCAAGACCAAGCTTATGCGCGCCTCAATGCCATTAAAGAGGCATTTGTGAAGTGATACGCATTTGTGGAGTCGCCACCAATTTTTACCGGAAATTGGAACCGTTTGAATAGTTTATGCCATGTCAAGACTCAAAGTAATGACATGAACACTAAGAACTTGTTAACCTTAGCATTCTATGTCTAGAATGACTCTCGTGGATGCCAATGAACACGGATGTTCACAAAGATCTGGAGTAAAGGGTGAGGGTACGTATTAGGAAGTTCTTTAATCGAACACCTAAATCTGCCCGCCTCGATAACAACCTCTATGAATGATTAGGGAAGTTATTCGTACTCAATATGTTGTCGATCATATGCATGCAATGCAACATCCACAGTTTAATCCTAGCATAAGAATTAAACTATGTCGTTGAACATATAATTTAGCATTTATTATGTCGAATTAATATTTAGAATTGAATTACATATGAAAGAAAGGTAGAATATCATACAATAAAATTATTAAATAAGACTATAAAATAAATTTGACAATTGATTACAAGGAATACGAGATCTATGCAAGGATAATACCCAAAACGGATGTTTGGAGAAAAGAGAAAAAATAACTTGACGGATTAGCAGTGATATTAGAGTTAATAGTTGATTAAATATATAACTAAACTACGTCGAAGCGATAATAGAAGTTCAAAGACAGAAAGCAACCCAGAACAGGCGCTCCAGCAGGTGCGTCCATTGGAAGAGGCGCAACACCTGTTACATCTGTTCTCGAGTAGGGATGTGGCTGTGAAGCCATAACCGTAACCCGTTAATGTTCATTGGTATATTTATGGTTAATTACTGATCTAAAACTCGTGTAAAAGTGGTTTAATTAATTAAATTACACTAATAATTTATCCATGACGAATCTAGAGATTTGATATGAACAAATTGAACCTCTATATACTCAAAGTTGATCAAAACACAAAAACTTACTAATATTGATTATTAGGGATCTAAGACGAGAATAACGATTTAATGAAAGATTAATACGATTTACGAATAAAATAAAATAAAATAAGAATCGGAAAACAAAAGTCGTAGAAACCAGAGGAAGATGAAGAATAGTAGAAGCAGGCAACCTCTAGAAGAGACGCAGCAGACGGTGCGTTTCTTCTAGAAGGCGCAGATGCTTCTGCGTTTCTTCTCGATGTCTGATCACTACTAAAAAGGTTTTATAAAAGGGTTTTTATTTTAAATCGATTTTGGATTTATTTCTGACATAGATCTTACATAAATATATAATAAACATTCAAACAAACTAAAAGACGGGATTAAATACCCTCAGACTTACATGTTGACGAAAGGAGATATGAACTAAACTTAACATTTTAGTGACAGGTCGACTCGAATGTATGCAGAAAGTGCCCTCGTTAAAGGACTAAAATCTAGTAAGATGATTGAGGTCAAATGCAAACTTGTGGGGTACTAAGAAAGATCTAAGCTTATGTGGTCGATTGATCAAGCACGTAGATGTCGATATCTTACATCAAGGTCTAGAATGCAAAGAGAGAAGAGAAGGGGCGGAATACTCGCGTACCTTAAACGTTAGAACGGGCCTTTCTTTTTATAGTAGAAAATGTCAAAGAATCGTGGAACAACTCAAACTCTGGAAAGAACATGCTGGGGAAGAGGCGCAGCAGGGCTGCCATCATTCGAAGACGCACAACACCTGTTGCGTCATTTTCCTAGAGGTTTCCTGCTAAAGAAGTAAAATTCAAACGTTTCTTTTACGGAATTGTGGTCGATCTATACTTCCAATTTAAAAGATAAAACGAGATAATTTTATAAAAAAGATAGAATTTGAAATATAATAAATAATCAGAATATTCTAGAGCGTTCTGACTCGGAGTTTTAAAACGATTTTTAGAAATTGAAGCGGTTTTCGACCTAGACTCCAAATGAACTCTATATGACTCTCAAAACAACTGTACCGGTGCGTAGATGACCACCAAGGGGTAGACACAAGTATTTGAGATATCACTTGACGATAAACTTGCGAATTGTCATAAATCGGTCCGCGTACCAAACATGCGGCCCAATCATCACTGGGTGGTTGACGGAAAGTGTAGAAACGAGGTATTTACAGAGCCCCCACTTTGACTTTGGCTTGGACTTGGTAAAAGTCAAAGTATAGCCATCATGTTCGAAGATTACAACCTCACGACTATGGCGACGCGAGGTGGTTCAAGGGGTCTGAACTAAGGACCTGTCGTCGGGAATATTTTAAAGTCTGTCGACCATCGGGAAGGGTCGTTTAAAGTCCATTAGACTACGTATGAAAGCTCGCCAGCCATAAGAAGGAGTCATAACTAAGGCATCTTCTTATTTGGCCTGAGGTTGCGATGTGAGGTTCGCTAACCTTCGAATGAGGTTGCGTCGTGAGGCTCGCCAGCCGTTTGAACGAGGTGCGTAATGAGGTTCGCCAGCCGTCATATGCGAGAATCTGCATGTCTCTATCCTCAGGCGAACTCTCGTTGGGGAAACATATGTTGAAAGTATTTTTTGATACTTGATATATGGAAGACTCTGTTAGGATTGAATCATTCCGGGGAAATCTGCTCGGTTGTGACGAACAAAATTCTGGAAATATAAGACGGGCGCACGGATTGTATATCCGAAAAGGTGGGTCCTTGCTGGGATATACGGAAGACTCTGTCAGGATCAAATCATTCCGGGGGATTTGCTCGATTGTGGCGAGCAAAATTCTAGTAATAAAAGATGGGCTCACGGATTGTATGTCTAAAAGGTGGGTCCCGAGCATTGCTTGTTTCTTGTTGTTTTTTGAATTGATTTGGAAACTGACGAACGATCGTCAATTAAAGATTTTGTTTGAATTGAATTTATTTGAAAAGTGACGAACGATCGTACATTAAAGATTTTGTTGATCTTTGCAGGAGATCGAGGTGGCACGCGTCGAGCCCCTAGCTTACCTCGAGGTGTTTGTTTTTTTATATTTGAGAAGTGATGAACAATCGTCAATTAAAGAGTTATTTGATCTTTTTGGTAGATCGAATTGGCAGGCGTCGAGCCCCCAGCTTACCCCGAGATGTTTTGTGTTTTTGAATTAACTTGAGAAGTCACGATTGATTGTCAATTAAAGAGTCATTTGATCGTTGTAGAAAATGCGGTGGCAGGAGCCAAGCCCCCAACTTACCTTGAGGTGTTGGCTATTTTGTTGCATATGAATGCACTTGATTTGACCCTTATTTGAATATAGGTGGAACCGTCTCAGTACGTAGCGTTCTGGAGGGTGGCCAACCGGTTGCGGGCTACGGCCATTGAGACGCTCTTAGGTGGCCGGGATCGACAGGTATGAACCTCTTTTTCCTCTTTATTGTATCTTTTTGAATTTTGAAATGAAATGACTGAAATGAGGCATTTTTTCACATAGAGACTTGCAGCGAGGAATCCATTATGTGTCAAGTATTTGCTCCCCTTCTTGAGTTTTCCTTCTGCATACACTTCCCACTCCTCCTTGAAGTCTGGATCTTCCATGTAGATTCCTTCATGAACTCAAAGCCTAGTACCCTTTGCTCCATGAATGACAACATCACAGATCTCCTAGAAAGAGCATCAGCCACTACATTGTTCTTTCCTTCTATGTACTTGCTTGAAAAGGAGAAGGATTGCAGGAATTCTACCCACTTGGCATGCCTGGGGTTGAGTTTGTGTTGACCATTGATGAACTTCAAGGCCTCATGGTCTGAATGTAGCACAAAAGGCTTAGGTTTTAAGTAATGCCCCCAATGATTCAGAGCTCTCACTATGGCATAAAACTCTTTGTCATAGGTAGAGTAATTCAACCTTGCTCCACTTAGTTTCTCACTGAAATAGGCTATGGGCCTCTTCTCTTGAACCAGTACTGCCCCAACTCCTAACCCACTTGCATCACACTCCACTTCAAACATTTTGTTAAAGTCAGGTAAGCCTAGTATAGGGGATCTGCACAACAGATCCTTAATGGTATTGAAGGACTTCTCTGCCTTTTCTCCCCAAGTGAACTCCCCTTTCTTCATGCATTCTGTGATGGGAGCCATGATAGAGCTGAACCCTTGAATGAACCTTCTATAGAAGGATGCCAACCCATGGAAACTCCTGACCTCTGTTACTGTCTTAGGGGTGGGCCAATCCCTGATTGCCTTAACTTTCTCAGTATCAACAGCAACCCCATCCTTTGATATGATGAACCCAAGGAAATGAACCTCAGGCTGCATGAAAGTGCACTTCTCTAGCTTACCATATAACTTATTGTCCCTGAGAACCTCACAAAGTAAGTTCAGCTGTTGTAGGTGTTCCTTCTTGCTTGAACTGTAGACTAGAATGTCATCAAAGTATACCACAATGAATTTTCCCAAGTAAGGCCTTAATACTTCTGTCACGAGCCTCATGAAGGTGCTAGGGGCATTGGAGAGCCCAAATGGCATCACTAGCCATTCATACAGCCCATGTTTGGTCTTGAAAGCAGTCTTCCACTCATCTCTAGCTCTAATCCTTACTTGATGATACCCTTGTCTGAGGTCAATCTTGGTGAACACTTGAGCCACACTAAGCTCATCCAAAATATCATTGAGTCTAGGTATAGGGAACCTATACTTAATGGTGATGTTGTTAATGGCTCTGCTATCTATACACATCCTCCAAGTTCCATCCTTCTTAGGCACTAGCAATGCTGGTACAGCACAGGGGCTAAGAGACTCCCTGACATACCCTTTGCTAAGCAATTCTCCCACCTGAGATTGCAGCTCTTGAGTTGCCCTGGGGTCACTTCTATAAGCTGGCTTGTTTGGAAGGACAGCCCCAGGTACTAGGTCAATGTGGTGCTCAATTCCCCTTAGTGGGGGTAATCCACTAGGTAGTTCAGCAGGGAAAACATCCTCATAGATTTTCAGCAAGGCTTGCACTTCTCTAGGCACCTGGTTAGACCCTTCCCCTACCTCCTTGGTGAGGAGGACATAGACTGGCCTAAGATCATTTAACTCTTGCTCCATCTCTACTTCACTCAACAGCAGAACTTCCTTAGCAGCTTCAGTTAAGAGTGGAGGGTTCCCTTTCAGGATAGGGGGTAAAGGAGCTAAGATGATTTTCTTCTTCCCAAACCTGAAAGAGTAAGTATTGTCCCTTCCCTGATGGACAGCATCCCTATCAAACTCCCAGGGCCTCCCCAATAGGAGGTGACAAGCATCCATCGGCAATACATCACACAAGGCCTCATCAGCATATCCCTTACCAATAGAAAATGGAACAACACGTTGTTGATCTACCTTAACTTCAGCCCCCTTATTCAGCCACCTAAGCTTGTAAGGTTGAGGGTGGTCTTTGGTGGGCAATGTTAGTTTATCCACCATTGTCTTAGAGGCTACATTGGTGCAACTACCTCCATCCACAATCAGATTACACACCCTTCCTTTTATAGTGCACCTAGTTCTAAAGATCTGGTGTCTTTGATCTTCTTCTAAGGGTAGGGGTTGTGTGTGCATCACCCTCCAAGTCACCAGACTTAATCCAGCATCAGGCTCTATCAACTCATCACTAGCCTCTATCTCAGGCTCTTCCATCTCTTCATCACAGACCAACACCTCATCATCTCCCCAATGAATTACCTCTAGAGTGCTCAGAGCTCTTTTAGATGGACATTCTCTAGCAAAATGTTCATATCCTTGACATTGAAAACACTTTTTGAGGGGGGTAGTCTTCCTTTGGCCTGCCTCAACAACCTTGCTTTTATCAGGGTTGAAAGGAGTCTTAGTAGGAGCCACAGGTTCTCCCATCTTAATTCCTACAAAAGGTTTGTAGGTAGGTGTTCTAGCAGGAGTTTTAGAGGCACTGGCTTTCCCTTTCCCCAACTTTTCTACTCTTAAGGACAAGTTGACAGCTTCCTCAAAGGAGTATATATTTTGCAGCCTGACTTTACTAGCTATCCTCTCATCCAAGCCTTCTAAGAACCTTGCTATCTTTTGCTCAGATTTCTCAACAACCTCACATTGCAATGTAAGTTGTTCAAAGTCCCTTAAATAAGACTCTACAGGTCTTTGGTCTTGTTTAAGGTGAGTGAGCTTAATGAACATGTCCTGAGTGTAGTCCCTAGAGACAAACTTAGCTCTCATTTTCTTTTTCAGTTTGAGCCATGACTTAACAGGTTCTTTCCCTTCCCTAACCCTCAAGGTTTTCATGTTTTCATACCACAGTGAGGCATAGCCTTTTAGTTTCATGATAGCAACCTTAAAAGCCTTTCTATCAGTGTACCCTTTAAACTCAAAGACTCTTTCTACAGACCTTAGCCAATCTCGGAAATCATCAGGGTTCAAGCTACCTAGAAAGTCAGGGATCTCTACCTTTATGTCTTTGTCTTGGTGTCTGAGAAGACTGTGATCTGAGCCATCTGAATCTGACATTTCAAACTGATCTACAGGTTGTCTCCTCCTTCCTCCACCTTGTGGGAAAGGTGCTCCTCTTCCTCGACCTCTACCTCCCCTTGTATCATTGTTCTGTTGGCCCTCAAGGAGTTCATTGACAGATCTAGAGACCTCCATTACAGTTCTGACAAGACCTTGAACTGTGTTTTCAAGACCTGTGATTCTCTCTTCACTCATGGTTGGATTTTGTATTTTTAATGTAGTTAGGTAGATGAACTCACAAACCAAAGCTCTGATAACCAATTTGCACTGAAACTATTCAGAAAGGCAACTAAACAATGACAATTGAACTATGGTTAAGACACTTTGCAAATACTCTGTTTCTGTATGGACTGGTTGTTAAAGAACAAGGATATGACCTTAACCAAAGCACAAAGCCAATGATTGAGGGTTTAACTTTGATCCCAGCACACAGCCAAGGACCTAAGCTCACTTCCAAGCACAAAGCAAAGGAAGTTGTCTCAAGCACAAAGCCAAGAGATGTTAACAGAAACAAGGTTTCAGTTTTTATGTTTTACTTCAAATCTGTCTTTCATTCATTAGGAAATGGCCTTATATAGGCAAGGAGATTACATCTCATACGTCCAACTACATCTAGGGCCAACATTGGCTTACATACAAAGACAAAATAACATCTACATAACTGAAATAAAGTAAACTGAACAAAAAGAAACAGCTTTGATAGTGACAGCTTCCTTGTTGCCTTGCTACTGCTTTTTATATGATACATGGTGGACTTTTAGCTTGGTGTTTTAGAACCAAATGAAGTAGTGTTGATCCTTTAAGGTTGAGCATAAAGTCCCTTGAGTTTGCTTGGCAAAAAGAGGAAGATTTGACAATGACAGCTAAACTGCTCCATGTAAGGCTGTAACTGGACTGGTGAACTTGGGTTATGTTTTGAGAGGTGTTCTTGACGTTTTCTGAGGAAGGTTCCCTGGAAAAAAAGGTAGTAGACCTTCCCTAGTACCATGCCCCATAGTTGGTTTGGAGTCCCTAAGCTTGGAAGTTGCCCTGAGACCCTCCCTAAGGCACTGCTGCTGGCTGAATTTCCAAAGGTTTTGTTGGCTTGTTTTGTGAGTCTGTTTTGTGGCTTGGTTGGTCCTGGCTCGTGTCATGGCTACCACTGGCTCGTGTCTTGGCTTGCTTGCTTGGGCCTGAGCTATACAAAGCATTAAGGTAGCTTTTGACATAGGGTAAGATTGGCATTGAATCATGGTTGGGCTGATTGTTTGTTAGTTGATCTTGTCTTTGAGATTGGCATTGAACTCCTGTTGCATTATGCCATGTCAAGAAACAAAGTTGTGATATGAACACTAAGAACTCGTTACCCTTAGCATTCTATGTCTAGAATGACTCTCGTGGATGCCAATGAACACGGATGTTCACAGAGATCTAGAGTAAGGGGTGAGGGTACGTAATAGGAAGTTCTTTGATCGAACACCTAAATCTGCCCGCCTTGATAACGACCTCTATGAATGATTAGGGAAGTTGTTCGTACTCGATATGTTGTCGATTATATTCATACAATGCAACACCCACAGTTTAATCCTAGCATGTGAATTAAACTATATCGGTGAACATGTGTATCATTTAATTATGTCGAATTAATATTTAGAATCGAATTTCATATGGAAGAAAGGTAGAAAATCATGCAATACAATTATTTAATGAGACTATAAAATAAATATTACAATTGATTAAAAGGAATACGGGATCTATGTCAGGAATTTACCCAAAACGGATGTTAAAAGAAAAGAGAAAAGATAACTAAACTACGTCAAAGCGATAATAGAAGTTCAGAGACAGAAACCATCCAAGAACAGGTGCATCAGCAGATGTGTCCTTTGGAAGAGGCGCATCACCTGGTGCGTCTGTTCTCGAGTTGAGCTCTGGCTGTGAAGCCCGAATCGAAATCAGTTAATGTTCGTTGGTATATTTATGGTTAATTATTGATCTAAAACTCGAGTAAAAGTAGTTTAATTAATTAAGATACACTAATAATTTATCCATGACGAATCTAGAGATTTGATATGAACAAATCGAACCTCTAAAGACTTGATAGGATATATCGCACACCTATGCAAAGATAAATTTCCCTAGACACATATAAATGTAGTACGAGGGGTCGAACACAAGGAGACGGGAATTTCGTTATGAAATGCTATGAACGGACTACTATCAAAGTCGGTTTAATGTTTTTGTTTGGTTTGATGTTTAGCTAACTATGATGTAAATTCAATAATATTAAAAGAGTCTAGGGGAGTCGGGTCACTCATGCAAATACGTAAATGCTCATGTTAAACATAGGAATTCTTAATATTGTTAATTGTTTAGGCTAAAGACACCCATCTCTCGATATTAGTGTCAACCTTAGGTCGAGTTCTAGAGAACTTTCGTTGTGACTAGAGTCGTCCTACTACACATGCTTAGTCTAATCCGATTCCGTGCGTCGCGACTTATAGAATGAATTAACAAATATAATCAATGCAATTGGCCAAATAACAAAGATTAACGAAACAATAGAAGCATGTGATAGAAACAATTTACCAATATTAATTCAACATTATTTTAACATTTACAACTTACTAATTATGCATGGCTTCCTTTATCCCTAGACAAAAGAAACTACTCACGCATGTTGATAATTAGACTAATAGTATTTGATATAATAAGCATGGTGATTATGAAGTTATAAAGGAAAAGAACTTGTTAATAAAATGTACTACACTAAGTGAATGAAATTACTACTAACAATTCTAATGTAAATAACAATGAAAACTTGATTAGCTAGTGTTACGATTAACTAAATGACTGGTAAGGTAATGACGGAACTGAATACTAACATAAAACTAGAATTAGGATTACCGCAATAGAGAAATATAACTCGGAAATGAAGAACAAATGACCCAAATGCTTGAATGGAAATATTGAATTACAACTTTGAAATGTAACCAAGTGTTTGACAAAGTAATAACTAAATGTTTAACTAATTATGAAACTAAGAAAAACTTGTGTGCTTAAGCTAAGGGAAATATGATGAAAAGATATGAGAAAAGCTATGAAAGTTGTGTGAAAGATATCCCTAAGTATCACCACAACCACTAGGCTCATCACTTTGAAGAGGAGTGACATATTCACCAATATTTTGCCCACTTCCAAGTCCCTCTCCATAGCTACTATAGCCACCACCATAGCCTCCTTGAAATGCTTCAACTCCATAATCCAAACCACAAAAATCCGAACCGGTAGCATAGTGAGTAAAAGTACCTGCATCATGGTTAGGAGGAGGGAATCTATCCGAGGGATAATGATAAAAAGATGGATGCGGTCCCTCGCATCGAATCACCTCTTGCCTAGCGAAAGTGATCATAAATAGGATACAATGCAAGCCTTTGGTCATCACGAATAGCATTAATAATAAGACTAAGGTCACGCATCATATCCGTCACACCAACGCTAGATGTGGATTGATGTGCTTGAGTTGGTGGAACTCGTGCACGACGGTCAACGGTGGTAGCTGGCTCACCTCTAAGTGGCAAATAGTAAGTGGGTCGAATAAAGGAGCAATTCTCACGTCGGGGTTTGGTATGGACCAAAGGTTGAAGCTCTCCCGTCTCTCCCGGTAGTGTAATAGAATCTTGATTACCAATCCTCCAAATCATATCCGGGTGAGAGCTCCGAAACAAATTGCAAGATAGGAAATAGTCATAATCAAGTCCATCCCCCCTTTCCCTACTCTCCAAAGGACCTATTTTGTGTATAATATTGTTTGGTCAAGTGGCTAGCAAATGTGTAAGGAATATTCATTTTCCACTCGGCATCACCGTTTACATTAAGAAAGGCACCTAAAATTTCGATCTCTATACTCCTCACCGAGTGAGGCTCATTCCTCCCAAAGAAAGTCCACCCCATAAATCGTTGCCAAATGCGAATTTCGGGGTATTGGATGTATTGGTGAGGGTATGGTCCCAACCAGTGAATGGGTAGTGAGAAATGCATGCCCAAGTCAATTCGGGTAGGTAATCTTTGGGTGATTCGGTACACAATCCCTCACATCTCAAAGCAAAAATGTTGGCAAAGTCCGACAAATCCATACGATAAGCATTATTAAACAATCGGAATGATACAAAATGGACAAACCCTTCACGTTTTGATTAATGAAACTCGAAAGAACTCTAAAACTCAAGTGTGAGTTCGGGAAAGGTTAGATAATCCATTTTGTAATAAGCTATCATACCAAGATTTTTAAATAAAGCCTTAACTTGTTTATCAATTCCGATTCTTTTCAAGGAAGCGTGATTGTTAAACTTGGTTGCTTTCATACCTTTGCAGCGTAGGAGGACCCAATTATCCCATTGTTTTTTATCACTGAAGACCACTCGGGGATAATCAACGTCATGCCATTCCGGTACATCGGGCATTTCAACATCCTCCGCAGCTCGGGAGGATTCTGCATCACCTCTTCTTCTCTTTGGAGCACCTTGGGTAGGAGCTTTTCTAGGTGCCATTTTTCTGAAATTTTAAGACGAAATTTCATCCTAAGGCTACTAAAATCCATCCAAAGAACAATAATAGAAGAAATTAGAAAGCTAATTGATCCTACAAACATCAATAGAGCACAATACAATCAATTTTTAGCAAGATGAAGCACAAAATCAATTTCCCTCAATTTGAGTTAGGGTTTGATAAACTTGATTAAATCGATTGAAATGGATGAAATTAGAGATAAATAAAGGCAAAAATTACTTGATGATGGTGATGAGTGAATGATTCTTGCAAAGTAATGAAGGAATTGATGTTTCCTTTGAGTTGAAGTAAGAAAATGAAGAAAATAGAGTGATGAATATACCGTCGGGTTGGAATAAGGGGATAGTTGGGATGTCGTTTGCTAATAAAACAGAAAAAAAAACAGACGAGTAGAAAATTAAAACCCCGATCGGGGCCTGGGAACCCCGATCGGGGTTTGGCCCTTGTAAGTTTCTGAATTTTTTCCGTGTTTTGTAGTATTAATTCGCCGAACGGATTTCCATGCTTAGGGATGCGTGAATTTCCACATCGACTCTTTGTGTCTTCATTTTCTCCTAAAAATCAAAAAGAAACATCGTCAAGTCTAGTTAAGTCTAAAGAAAAAAACGAGAAATTACGGAATATAAGAAAATAAAGAAAATAAAATGAAAGCAAATAAAAGCTTGGGTTGCCTCCCAAGAAGCGCTGGTTTAATTTCCCGCACGACGTATGAAGCTCGAGTCGGTTCAAGCGTCCATGAAAACTCCCTCGATTATCCCAACGATTGCATGCTCATGGTAGACCTTCAAACGATGGCCAATGACTTTGAATTTTTCGCCACTAGTGGTCTGTTGGAGCTTTTGTCCTCCACAGTTAGTGTGATAACGTGTATAAATCTCTTACAGGTTCACAGGGTATACTTAGTATTCTTATCAGTTGATTAACGTTTATCGATAACGATTGTCTTGCTAAAAGTTTGACGTTATTGTCATTTTAATGGCGGTGATCAACTGGTCCCTAAAAGTCACACCTAAAGGATGTGTTTGAGAGAGATGATTATATGAAAAATATAATCATATCGATGCCTTATATGACTAAAAGGTTAGTCGATGTATATGTCTAAAAGGTTAGTCATTGTAATGATGATACGATTATTTAATACGATTAAATAATACTAGCTGAGACAAATTAAATGCTAATTCGTAATTGAATATAAACTGTTATATCTAATTGATGTATATAATGTAATTATTTAATACGATTAAATAATGTAAGCTTAAACGAATTAAATGTTATATTTAAATATAAATTGTTATATTTAATTAGCAAATTATAAATATACGATATTTATAGTTGACGTATTTATTATACGATATTGTCATAATTAATGATGTCAGACCGGTATTAATGTAACACCCGGAAATGTACCCTATTTTTATAGTGAAAATATTTTACGGATACTTTTCAGCAAATTTTAGTTTTAATTTAGAATTTAATTTTCCTAGTCGAATTTAGAATTTCCGAGTTCGTATTTGGAATTTCCGCGAGATTCCATGGGAATCCCGTCTTAAGGCGAGTTTGACTTTTATTTACTTTTTCCTCATATATACTCATACTCCCTTAACCTATTTTCACTCAAACACATTCAATCTTACTTCTTCCTTAAGCAAACCAAACCCTTGCCTCCATAAACTTTCCGATCTTTGAATCATCGTATCTCCTTCGTTTCTTGTTGAAATTCTCGTAAGTTCGTCTTATTCTTTCCCTCTTACCTTCCTCTATCCGTATTGGTAATAAAATTACCGTCTTTCTCGCTTTTTAAATTATCCGTCTTTCTCAAGGTGAATGATATTCATCTTTTATTATCTAATTGTATGTAGGTGGAGACTAGGAAGGTTTAGAAATCGATTAAAGACGCGAAAAGGTAACGGTGAAGGGTTACTCGATATCATTTACGTGTTTTACATGCTTATATGCTAGAAATCGTATTAGAATACGATTAGTAAGTTTAGGAATCATGTTATGGATGATGATTGTTGTTATTTGATGATTGTTGATGATGAATATTGATTGTTGATAGTTATTAGAAATGGATTATGAGAATTGGAAATGATAGGATTGAATTTATGTTGAAGGCTCACGGGTGAATTGGTAACACATGTCACGGGCGTGAAATACAAGTCACGGTCGTGACTTGTGCAGTTTCACTGCACTGACCCCTTTTCGTAGAATGATCATATCTCCTTCGTTACTTGCTTGTTTTGGCTTGTGACCATTCGTTGGAACCGTAAGAGGATAAGCTATCACCTCAACTTGGAATTTCTGTAATGCATGTCTAGAACTCTAGTTATGACCGTTTGAAGTGAACCCTTGTTTTAGTTAGTTTCCAAACTTGTTGTTTTGGAGAGGTATCTATGTTTCCTATTTATTATGCTTCTTAAACTTGGTCTAATGCTTATGTATCATGTATTGATTCATGTTTATCATAGTTACATTTATATAATGCCATGTTCTCATGTTTTGTGACGGTTTTTGTTATGTCCCACTTTGAGTCGGTTTTTACAAATGATACGGTTTGAGCACTATTTTGTCTTGTGCTTTGTACTCTCATTCCCTTGGCTACCTTCCACGTTCGTAAGGCTGGAATGTCGGAACGGGGAGGTATCCTACTGCTTAAATGCATGTGTTAGTGGGCATACGACGACGTTGTTGGGAGTTGAACGCTATGCGTTGATCGACCCGGCCGTCAAATGTTGTGTACTTGCAAGGTGGTGTTATTTGCATGTAGCGTACCGCTTGTTATGAGGCTTGAGCTCTTTTCCGCCTCTTTCTTGAATTGATCTACCGAATTTGGGGTACTCGGCGTCTTTGTAAGACCGAGTCTTGGATGCGAAATGTCATCGCATGTCGAATCGGAAAACGTTTATTCCGAGAATCTGGCCAGGTTTAGACTAGGACCGTATTATTATCGTTCCTACCAGTAGGAATTAGTTCTACATTATGAAATGTGCACGTGTCTGAGTTCAGGGAAATGCTTTATCCCGTGGATGCCTTTTTAATCATACTTGCCATGTACACGGTGCTAGTGCGTTTCATTTACCGTGAGAGATGTCGTCTTTGTGTCGTCGTTCTTGAATGCGTGATTTCATGATATTATTCATGGTCATTGCATGATTGGGCACCGTCTATGTATTGGTATGTTTGAATGGATGATAATATGATGGATTTATTGTGGTCATCGCATGATTTGGCATGGTTGTTTGTCGAGTCTCAATCTTATCAAACTTATACCGCTAACGGTGAGATGCAAGCCCTAGTGAGCGTATTCGGTTGCCTAAGAGTGTCTTCCCCGAGTCTTTGTATCACATGATGGATTCGGACTTGTACTTCTTATATTCTTATCGTTATATATTGAATTGCCAATCTATCCTTATCGTATCTCACATGTACATCAATATGTATGCATGCTTTACTTTTGTATTTCATTCTATGTACGTTTAATGTAATATGGCTGGGAGAACCCGGAGTTACTCCCCACTGACTGTGGCGTTCATGTTTTTCATGGATGAACAGGTTGCTTGTATGGGTGGCTTTTTGCTTGACATTTTGGGTTCGGGTGTGAGCTAGCGGGCGTTGTCCCTGGATTAAAACACCTCTAGACGAGTTTAGCTTGTTTGCTAAACACTTGTTCTTTGCTAACATTTTGAGAGACTCCGTCTCTTTGTTGTATTTCGTACTTAGTTTGTAATATTTTGACACTCCTCGTATTATCTATCTTGCATGTATAAAAGTTTTTAAAATACCGTATTTCCGCAAATTACTTCACATGCTTGTATGTTTTATATTTCCGCATTCGCGAGGGTTGTCACAATTAATAAATAGACTACAAGATGTTGTATGAACTTATTAATATGTGACAACATAAATTACAATAATAATACATACACATATTATACATTAAATAAATAAAAGAGGCAAGACTCCTATCTTGACTCCACTACCTAAAATCAAGTAGAGGAAAAAGAGTCCTCTTCTTCCTCCACTTGTGTTGGACGGTCCAAATAGGAGAGGAGGGGAGTTTTATATAAACTCTTCTTCTCTACTTTCTCATCATCACAATTACTTTCACAAAATTAGCAGTAATTTTGGTGTTCATTCTAGCACAAGTAAAAGCATTTCTCAGAGCATCTTGGGTGCAACAATTAGGAGAATATCATCTTGATATTTGTTCTTAGGCCATATTGCTAGGACCGAAGGTTAATTCTAATCTTTATGCATTTCGTTTATGACTTCTATTTCATATATTATAATTTCGTTATAATCCCTTAAATTTCATTTATGAAATATACCGATATTTCCCACAAGTGGTATCAGAGCCAACGCTACGAAATTATTTTATATGATTTTTCATGAATGATGAAAATAATTTTCGGTCCAAATTTTTTTTTTTCGGCAAACTTTTTTTTTTTTCCGGGCCGTGTATTTTTTTTTTTTATTATTGTTTTCATTTGATTTATAGATATTGTTGTTTTAAGATGTTAAGATGACAATATGATAAATTTGTAGATGTTTTAATTTAATAAGGATTAAATTAGAATGTAAATGGAAATTGTTTTGAATGTTAATGAACATTTGTTTTTGCTATATATTTTCGGTATACATGATGTTAAATTGTTATTTTACATCATGATTCATTAATTTTAATGATGTTCAAATCAATTATGATTAGTCGAATATTAAGATAATCGATTTAATCATGATTTAGATATTCATTTTAAAATGTTAAATTGAACCATCTAGTTTGTATCAATGTTTAATAATGATTAAATGTTGATAATTGTACCGATCTTGTAATATTAGCAACATCAAAATTAAATAAAAAAAACAATAACAGCCCGTAGCTGCTGTTTTAATAAATAAAAAAATTCCGTTTTTTTTTTTTAAGTTGGCTGAATTTTTTTGTTTATGCATTATATTGATAATGTATAATTGTTGTTGTGAAAAAGTTCACAATTAATGGATACCCAATTATTTTAAAATGGTTTAAAATAATGTTGGATTAATTCATATTATACGATAATATGAATTAAAATTGGATTATGTTTGATTGGAATTATTGTGAGTAATTAAGGAATTGTCACATAATTTTGATCATTTTATTAGGTGGTTTGGATAAATTACTCTACATAATTAAGGAATTATGTCTTGAATGACTAATTTATTGTTGATGCATTTTATTTTGTTGAATGATTTATTTACGTATTTTTGCAATTGGTTGTAATTTGTATTACCTAGTGTGACCTTAGTTGATTATGTTTTCGTAATGATGGAAACATGATCTTGATGTAATTTTGAGATCTCGAATCTCCTTTTGTTTTCTTTGAAATGATGTCTTTAAATTAGAATATAAATAGGTTTATATTTTGTAATTTATAATTTCAGAAGACTTAAGTTGGAGATCGGATTGCTCACTCCCGCTACATGGACCAAGATGGAACATCAAGACAAGCTTATAGGGCCCAATTATGGATGGATTCCAAAGTTGTATTTTGATCATTTTGGTAGATAGGCCACACTAGGACTTTGTAATTTTACGTATATTTTGTTCTTGTTGCTTTTCATCACATGATAGTTAGTGCATCATATTCTTCCTAAACCAAACCACTTACTACTAAAATGCATGAAAATTGACTCATATAGTTTGGATGTTAGTTATCATGGACATAAAGATGTCACACAAATTTTAAGCCATCATCTTAGTTTATTCATTTTCGCATGCTAGATATTCGTTCACTTAAAATGAATTAAAATAAAGTTGATGGGATCTTCCTCTAAAACCTAAAATTGAGACTAGTCTTTATAGGCCAAACTACTATGAATCCTTTCTTCGTCGGTACGCATATAGGACCTTACTCTCCATATGACCCCTTCTACGTTGGGTAAGTAGTATGTGTTGACTTATTTTACCTCAACATTATAATCCGAAGAGTTTCTCGTGATTATGATGGACTAAAGATAAAATTTTATCGACCAAGAATTCTAAAGGTAGAATTAGCCAAGAGGTTGGCTTATCAATTTACAGATAATTGAGTCTTGGGATCATTTATATAATTCTTGAGGGAGGTCAATTGTATAAATGCTTGAGTCTTTGCATTAAACAAGTTTACACTAGACTTAATTCATATCGATGAGTATACTTATTATGTTTTTCTTCTTTTTCGCAGTGTAGAATTCGTCTTATATTGATAATAATGCTATAACAAATGGCTGGCCATAATGATGTCCCTATGCCAAGTGTCACACTCGCAAGCGAGTCCTGGCTTAAAACTTTCATGGACCACATGAATCAGTCCACGCGACTGAAGAATGACGGGTCCAACTTTGCGGACTGGGAGGCGGCATTACGGAATGCAGCCATTGCTGACGGCAAGCTCCAGTACTTGACTGATCCAATACCGCCAAACCCAGGCCCCAATGCGAGAGCTAACGAGTCACTTGCTTATAGTGACTTCGTTATGGAAGTGGGTGCGATAAAGAACGTACTCATATTTGCAATGGAAACCAATTTGCAAAGACGCTTCATTGCCCAAGGTGCGAATAAGATTTTCACCACGCTCACTAACGAATTCTCAAAAGCACCGAGAATCGTTACTTATGAACATACATGTCGCTTCTTTGAGGCAAAACTCCAGAAGGGCCAACCGGTTAGCCCACACATTCTTGATATGATTGAGAATGTCGAGAAACTGGAGGCACTTGATTTCAAGATCAGTGAGAGCATAGTCATTGACCGTGTGCTTCATTCACTTCATGATGGTTTTGCCCTTTTCAGGGCAAATTACTACATGAATGACAAGAGGAAAAGTCTTCATGAGCTACACTCACTTCTCGTACAGACCGAGAAGGATCTGAAATTGAGTGGGAGCATGAAGCAAGATGTTCTCGTAATTTCCAACAAGAACAAAGGTAAGGGCAAGGCTCACGGCGACCTAAATATAGGGAAGCCAAAATTTAAGAAGTCAGGAAAGGGTAAGAGTGGGCCTGGTGAGACTAGTAGCTCACAACGCAAGGCAAAGAGCAAGGACAGTGACATTGAGTGCCACCATTGCCACAAGACTGGGCATTGGAGGCGGAACTGTCCCGTGTACCGTGAGGACATAAAAGCAGGCCGCGTCACTCCTGTTGGTATGTCATCTTATATTCATATGATTGAGATTAACCATGCAAGTTTCGGAACTTGGGTACTTGATAGAGGTTGTGGTTCTCATCTGTGTATTCATTTGCAGGGCCTAAAAAACATCACACCTCTCGCAAAGGGTGATGTGGACCTGCGAGTCAGGAATGGAGCAAAAGCTGCTGCAGTCTCAATGGGAACATACGTAATCCAACTCCCGAGTGGATTTGAGTTGTATTTATAAAACTTTTACTATGTACCCAATTTATCTAAGAACATTATATCTGTTTCCGTGCTTGATAAAGACGGTTTTTCATTTTCAATTAAAGACAATAGCTCTATTTTCTCTTTGAATTAAATGGTTTATGGCAAAGCAGTTTCCATGAATGGCATTTATATCTTAGATCAAACAACAGACATATTACATGTGAATAAGAAGTAAGTAAAGGTTGGTGACAAAGATCAAACTTATCTATGGCACTGTCGTGTGGGACACATAAATGAAAAACGTGTAAAGAAGCTTATTGAGAATGGGACTATCTCCCCATTTGATTACGAATCATTTGGCACGTGTGAATCATGTCTTATCGGCAAAATTACTCGAATTTCCTTCAAAGGTGTTGGAATGCGTGCTAATGACCTATTAGGACTCATACATACTGATGTATGTGGACCTATGTCAATAAACGCAAGAGACGGCTATAGATATTTTATCACTTTCACTGATGATTTGAGTAGATACGAATATGTCTACTTAATGAAGCATAAAAGTGAGTCCTTTAAACAGTTTAAGGAACTCCAGAATAAGGTTGAGAACCAACTGGGAAGAAAGATTAAAGCACTTCGATCAGATCGTGGTGGCGAATATCTTTCAAATGAGTTTGATCAACACCTTAAAGACTGTGGCATAGTATTACAGTTAACTCTACCTGGAACACCTCAATTAAATGGTGTGTCCGAACGGAGAAATCGAACATTACTTGATATGGTTCGATCCATGATGAGTCACACGGTAGTACCTGATTCACTATGGGGTTTTGCTCTTTTGTCAGCTGCTCTTATACTTAACCGAAGTCCGTCTAAAGCTGTAAACAAGACTCCATATGAGATATGGAAGGGAACGGTCCCTAACTTGTCCCTTATTCGGATTTGGGGCTGCGAGGCTTATGTCAAGTGGTGACACGAGGATAAGCTCGGCCCGCGATCGGTCAGGACATACTTTATTGGTTATCCAAAAGGATATTTGGTCATTACTTCTATTTGCCTACCGAACATCGAGTTTTTGTTGCAGCTAGTGCGAAGTTCTTAGAGAAAGAGTTTCTCGAGAACAAGTCAAGTAATAGAACCTTCGATCTGTCGAAGATTCAAGAACCAACAACCGAGCAACCGATGGAGGAAGATGTTCCTTCAACTTCTGCTACGGTTAATATTCCTCAGGAACCTAGGAGGTCGGGTAGAGTCTCCATGCCTCCAGACAGATACATTGGTATGGTCGAGGAGAATGATAGAGATGACATTTTGCTCCTAGAGAGTAACGAACCCGCTACCTATAAAGGTGCCATGACCTGTTCCGACTCTAAGCTATGGCTTGAAGCCATGCAATCCGAGATGGATTCCATGTATGAAAATGACGTATGGGATCTTGTTGATTTGCTTGATAAGGTACGACCTCTTCAGTGTAAATGGCTTTATAAGATAAATCATTCTGTAGAAGGACAACCAGACACCTATTAGGCACGACTAGTGGCAAAAGGTTTCACTCAAGTGCAAGGATTGCATTATGATGAAATCTTTGCCCCCGTAGTTATGCTGCGTTCCATTCGGATAATCTTAGCGATTGCCGCTTTTCATGACTATGAAATTTGGAAGATGGATGTGAAAACCGCCTTCTTAAACGGTCTTTACTCTTAATGGCGCTGCGGTCAGTTGGAAAAGTTCCAAACAGAGTGTTATAGCAGATTCTACAACTGAGTCCGAGTACTATGCCGCTTCGGAAGCTGCAAAGGAAGATATATGGATGCGTCAGTTCTTACAAGGACTAACCATAGTTCCTAGTTCGAATGACCCAATCACCATCTCTTGCGATAATAGAGGTGCCATCTTCCAAGCTAAGGAGCCTAAGTCTAGCAACAAGTCTAGACATGTACTTCGGAAGGCTCACATGATCCGAGATTACGTGGAGTAAAAGGAGATAGTGATAGACAAGATTGCTTCAGATGACAACATCGCGGACCCTCTCACTAAACTGTTAAAATATGATAAGAATGAAGGACACATTATTTCCATGGGAATTAAACGTGTTCCTGAGTTTTAGTAGCTGTTTATATGGATTAGATAAATGTATCTTTTTCATATACTATGCATAACATCATCGTATTGTTTCATATTTTGTTTTTCATGTGGATTGTACGACAACAATGAACACCACAAAGTGAACTGAATTACATTATATTTGTTTTGGTCCATAATCGCCCATATGAGCTGATAACTCTGGCAATTATATTGTGAAGTTGATTGATGATGGGTTCAACGAGCCATAAGTCAAACGGTTGACTAATCGATCACAGATACGAGTTATAAAGATACCTCGTAGGACATCGTGACAACATTATGAAGTCTTAAATGTGTAAGAACATTCAGTGCCAGGTCGTGGATAGGACGGCCATAGTGTTCCTAGAGTCGATTCTTTTGACTATCGACTGTCTCTTGAGATTAAGGCAGTTTTAGGGTGACTTTGGTTTCTTTCTCATGGTCGACCGTAACAGGAGGCTAAGCAGATTTTTACTGTGTCATTTCATACTGTGCTTGTATCTGCAGGATTCGAGTTGAAGAAAATATCCAACCTTTATAAGGTTTTGTTATTTCTCAGGGCCACTCGAAGAGTTGTAACTGAAATGCATGGCCATGCTCGAATAATGATTCGTTTATCAGTTAGGTTAATCTCTAGTCGGGAAAACCACTCTTGATATTGCTCACTTGTAAAATACGACCTTTGTGAATACGGACTTTGCAATTTGTTTTACATTGAGTGGGAGAAATTTTGGATATGAGAATCGGTTATCGCACATACACTTGTGAGGACAAGTGGGAGATTGTTGGAGCTAGTGTCCTCCACAGTTAGCGTGATAACGTGTATAAATATCTTACAGGTTCACAGGGTATACTTAGTAATCTTATCTGTTGATTAACGTTTATCGATAACGGTTGGCTTGCTAGAAGTTTGACGTTATTGTCATTTTAATGGCGGTTATCAACTGGTCCCTAAAGGTCACACCTAAAGGATGTGTTTGAGAGATATGATTATATGAAAAATATAATCATATTGATGCCTTATATGACTAAAAGGTTAGTCGATGTATATGTCTAAAAGGTTAGTCATTGTAATGATGATACGATTTTTTAATACGATTAAATAATACTAGCTGAGACGAATTAAATAGTAATTCCTAATTAAATATAAACTGTTATATCTAATTGATGTATATAATGTAATTATTTAATACGATTAAATAATGTAAGCTTAAACGAATTAAATGTTAATTCGTAATTAAATATAAACTGTTATATTTAATTAGCAAATTATAAATATACGATATTTATAGTTGACGTATATATTATACGATATTGTCATAATTAATGATGTCAGACCGGTATTAATAAATCGACTACAAGATGTTGTATGGACTTATTAATATGTGACAACATAAATCACAATAATAATACATACACATATTATACATTAAATAAATAAAAGAGGCAAGACTCCTATCTTGACTGCACTACCTAAAAACAAGTAGAGGAAAAAGAGTCCTCTTCTTCCTCCAGTTGTGTTGGACGGTCCAAATAGGAGAGGAGGAGAGTTTTATATAAACACTTCTTCTCTACTTTCTCATCATCACAATTACTTTCACAAAATTAGTATTAATTTTGGTGTTCATTCTAGCACAAGCAAAGGCATTTCTCAGAGCATCTTGGGTGCAACAATTAGGAGAATATCATCTTGATATTTGTTCTTAGGCCATATTGCTAGGACCGAAGGTTAATTAAAATCTTTATGCATTTCGTTTATGACTTGTATTTCATATATTATAGTTTCTCTATAATCCTTAAATTTCATGTATGAAATATACCGATCTTTCCCACATGGTCATCACTTCAACGGAACCAAACTTGTTGACATTTGTAACGGTATATGGACCGGCCCACCGCGATCGTAATTTTCCCGGAAATAGCTTGAGTCGGGAATTAAAAAGCAGCACCTTATCACCGATTTGAAACTCTTTCTTCAAAATCCTCTTATCATGCCATGTCTTTGTTTTCTCTTTGTAAAGACGGGAGCTCTCATAAGCTTGTAAACGGAACTCATCAAGTGCATTCAATTGTAATATCCGATTTTCACCACTCAACTTGGAATCCATGTTGAGCTCCTTGATTGCCCAATAAGCTTTATGTTCCATCTCAACGGGAAGATGGCACGCCTTTCCATAGACCAACCTATACGGTGAAGCACCAATAGATGTCTTATATGTGGTATGGTAGGTGACGGGCTAAAATACGGTGTCGTTAATTCCGCAAATTAGCTAGACCAAATAGAAATTTATAAAACCTTACCTAGACTCAAACCAACCTAAATAAAAGGGTAGTAAGAGTAAGAAAAGGATCGAACCCAAGGGAAAGCGGTAATAGCTAAAATAATCTAATCTAGACTCTTGCAAAATATCAATTAACAAAACTAATGACTCTAATCACAAATTAAGGCACTAATTACTAATTAAGACACTAATTAAAACAAAGGCTTAATTTAATTACAAACTATGATATTCACAATGGAGAACATGTAGATAACATATAGGGAGAAAGTTTTTCATGAGATTTGATTATCAAGTCTAAAATTACCAACAACAACTAAATACTCAAAGATTCAAATATGGAGAAACAACTTAGTGCAATTATCCCAAGTTCCCCACAATTAACAAAGTAAAGACCCCTCCTTTCCTTTCTTTCTGTAATTATCTATTACAAGTTTCTAAGAATTAGCCACCATGAATTAAACCATCCATAAATGACCCAATACAACTCAACCAATACTTATTAAAACATAAGCATAAATAAAGATGCAAGCTTTAAGCACAAAACCATAGAAACATGCTAGAATCATGTAATAAAACATTAAACCATGTTCTAAATACACAATAACCCAAATTCCACTCAAAAGATTCCAACTTTTAAACCAAAGTTACAATCTTTCAAGGTTGCTTCAACAAATACCAAGACAAATTAACCAAATTCATCAAGACAAAGCAATTAATCAAACAAACAATTGCTAGGATGGTTAGTCTGAACAACAATTCATTCAACAATGGAATTCAAACATAAGAAAATGGAATTAAATAAAGAAGGAAGGATTAAAAAGGTCTTACAATGCTAAAAGGAAGAACTTGTTCAAATTACACTAAGCAAAGAAAGGATTAGCTACCCATAGTCTTCATATTACAACCCATTTCTAAATAAAATCAATTAGAAGAGCCAAAGTGGAAGAACAAAAGTAGAGAATTTCTAAGGAAAAATATGATGTTGAATGTTGTATGCTTGGCTCCCTTCTCTCTCTTCAGATTTCTGCTTAAATACCCTTGGTCCGCAAACCTAGGGGCCTTGAAAGGTGGGCTTCAAAAGACAAGACGGAGAAAAGAAGAAACTCCGTGCTGAGAAAGGACGCAGGCTGCGTCCTACGACGCAGGCTGCGTTGTGATGACGCAGGTTGCGTCGTGTACTGCTCGATTTTTCCTTGCTTTTCCTTCTTGACTTTCGTTGACCCATGGAATTTTGGCCCCGCCTTGACTTCCATTGACCCATTGGGCTGGTCTTTATACCTTGGTGATTCATTGTTAGCCCACTCCAATTTCCGGGTTTTTGGGTCTCGGGTTTCGGGTTTGACTTTCATTGACTTTCGGCTTTGACTCTCAAAATTGACTCAAATTACTAAATACCAACATTATTACAAAAACTAAAATTAACATAAAACAAAGCTAATGACCCGTAAAAAGTAAAACGAAAGACTCTAAAAAATACTACTAGACACGACATAATTTGGTGTTGTCAAATACCCCCACACTTGGACTTTTACTCGTCCCGAGTAAAACTCGAGATTAGCAAGGCAAAGACAAGTCCAAACATAGCATGCGGAGGCAAATGACCTCTCTTCCCTCACCACTACCTTCTTATATCTTCCTCAAAACACAACCACCTATTAAAACAAAAAAAAATAAGACTCAAGGTTGTTTTAACACTCTTCCCTTACCTCTTCCTACTTATAACTCCCTCTAGACAAGACTCGACACACCACCTACTCCGACTCAATTCACATAATCCCTCCCTTCTTATAGCTCCCAAGAATGTAGTATGACCATCTTTGCCTTATCCCAAGGCATAGCGAGATGGCCTTCATCACCAAACTCCATGCAACTCCACTACTTATACCACCCCCTTATTACTCCACTAGTGTAATGCATGGTTACTTGGTTGGCCCGAAACTACACAATTTGCACAACCAAGCAACCACCAAGAGAAATCCACCAATTTGGAATCAAATTTGTGACTCAAAATAAAAATAAAGGAAGTCCTAAGCTAGCCTCCTTCCAACTCCCTCCTTATCACTCCCTTCTTATGCCTCCAAAATCCTCATCATAGAAAGTATTATGCTCAAATTTTTTTTCATTTTTTTCATTTTTCCATTTTTTTTTCTTGAAAATCCCTCATTTTGCCTAAGGTGCCCTTTCGGGTTTTCACCTTAGCTTTTCCTTTCCTCTCATTGGTGGCTCGCAACTCGATTCTTCATTTTGCCCGGAATGCCCTTCCGGGTTTTCATTCCGTCCTCGGCCACCTTCCCAATCTTGCCTAGGTGCCCACCCTTGTGGGTTTTCACCTAGCCGGGATTTTCAATTTTTTTCTTTTCTTTTTCTCTTTTTTTTTTTTTTTTTTTCTTTCTTTCTTTTCAAAATAAAAACAAACACAATACAAGGCATCAAAACAAAACAACTATATACAATCTTCTCCCCCACACTTAGAACATACAATGTCCTCATTGTAGGAGAAAAGAAAAATGGGTTACCTCATCAATTGTTGAAATGAGAAGAACCCGAGGCACCTCCTCGGTTTCTCCTCCTCTCCCTTGCTTCTCTAATCCTTCTTCTTCGTTCCATGCCTTCATCAAGGACCTCTTGAGTGTATGGAGTTAGGTAGTCCGGGTTTTGTTGCATGGACATACCAAAAAGTGAGCTAGCCAAGCCATATACATCTTCTTGTGCCACCGCATCTTCATAGGAGTCTTAAAGATAGTTGTGGTGGCGCTCATTTTGAGCTTGAAAATGGCTCGTAGCTTGCTCCCTCCAGGCATTTTGGGTTGTCCACATTTCATTTTGTTCCCGCCACCTTTTATCTTGTTGCTCTCTCCAAAGGCGGGCTTCCTCTTGCCCTTCTACCATCCTCCTCCATTCCTCTCTTTGAGCCCTCTCGGCCTTCGCTCTCAATCTCTCTCTCTCTCTTCCACCACATTATGCCAATCATCCAATGACTCAAGCCTACCTCCTTGTTGTTGTTGCCAAGTGTTTGAATCGTCCACCCTCCCACTAATGTGCTTCATGACTTCGTTGGTATTAGCAAAATAGGTAGCCATTTGTTGTTGCCATGGCTCCACGGGGATGCTAGAACGACCCTCCGCATCAAACATGGGGGTGTCGGTGTCTTGGTGGCTTTGGAAGGATGATTGGAAATGGAATAGTGGTTGTTGTTGTTGTTGTTGTTGTTGTTGTTGTTGTTGTTGTTGTTGTTGTTGTTGTTGTTGTTGTTGTTGTTGTTGTTGTTGTTGTTGTTGTTGTTGTCGTTGTTGTTGTTGATAATTTGTGGTTTGGGAAGGTCCTTGCTCAATTGCAAGGATCTCAATCTCCTCGCTCACTTGCTCACTTCCCTCACCTCCCTCTCTCCTTACCCTCCGTCTTGGCCTCAAAGGCACTTCCTCTACCTCCTCCTCCTCACTACTCACCCCCAAACTCTCCTCCCTAGGACACAAAAAATCCCATGCCGCGGGTCCTCTAGGTAAGGGGTTGTTTGGAGGTCGAGGCATCTTCATGTAACTAAGCCCGTCACTCCCCAACCAAAACCCTTTCAAGGGTTGCTCTTTGCTAGTCTTAAACATATGAACTTCCTCGAGCCCAAGTCGGTTGTATCTCGTCAATCCCCTACAAATGTTCACCGCTTGATCATCACCAATGCCCCCCTCATAGTGCCTCACCAAGAATGAAATCACCCCCCCAAGATGGATGCTTGCCTTGGCAGATTTTTGCCTATGTTTAATGCAAGCCCTCAAAAACAAATCGGCCCAATCCGGGATCCCTACCCCCTCCGGAAGCATAGTCCACAAACATAGCCGGATGCTCTCCGGCACTTTGGTGGGTTCTCCCACGGAGTTGAAGATGGTGGTAAGGAATCTTGTGATTAGGTGGAGCACGGGGTGGGTGATGGCTGAAAGTTTGGCATCTTTAGATGGGCCGTGGTAATTTGTAATGTTAACCCACATTGTGTGCATGTTTCCCTTGGGGCACCTAATGTCTTCGGGTTGTTTGGTGATTTTCAGGATTTGACGGATTTCGGAAGTGGGGGCATTATGCCAAGTTTGGTTTAAACGGAATCGGTAGGCTTTTTCCTCACCCTCGGGCACGTCCAACTCCGACAAGGTTGCTAGAAATTCGTACGCGAAACTCCTATAGGTGTGATCCCAGGAGTCCGGCTCGAGATAAGCCTCTAGCCCTACTTTAGCTAGGATGTCCCTTGTGAAGTCGAACCTGCCTAAGGCATGGAGGGTGTTTGGGCAAAAGAATTTTGTGGCTACGAGAGGTTGTGTGTTTAGCTTATCCCAAACTCTCTTATATTGAACATTCAACCTTTCATAGCCCATGAACACCGCTTCCACCTCGGTGTCGGGCTCACTCACCGCGACCCTCTTATTCTTCCCTTTGCCAAACAATTTGGAGATCTTGGGTGCCATTTATGCAAAATTTAACAAGCAACACAATACAACAAACAACAAGCAATCACTCAAAAGATTTTTCACTCAAGCAATTTAACAAACACTTGGTGTGCAACAATTTCTACACCTCAAGAACTTAGTGTTTGTTGAATTTCTTTACCTCACTCAGAAAATTTTGTCCAATCCTAACTACACAATCAATCAAGGGCAAGGGGAAACTCAACCTAAGACTAATTCTAGCCTAATTCGAGCAAAAACTTGAAGAACAATGGAAAAGTTGAGTATGAAGTTATACCTTTGCTATTCCACAAGATTCAAGCTCCTTGATGATTAGAATAGGTAGGGAATCCGACAAACAACCTTAAAACCCAACAAAGTTCCTAAAATTCGAATTTGAGCAAAAAATTTCTAGGTTTTCAATTTCGGATTTTCTGAGATTGTGAGTGATTGAGATTGATTTTGGGGTGATTGAAGGTAGAATAATGATTAGGAAGAAGAATTTGATTGATTTTGATGAAAGTTTGTGAAGATTTGAGGGAGAAAGATGAAGTTTTGAGGGATTGGGGTTGGTTTTGGGGTATTTTTCGTGATAAACAAGTGTATGAAGATAATGTTTGATTGTATGAAGAACTCGGGCAAAAGATAGAACAAATGCTGAAAATCTGCTTTCGACGCAGGCTGCGTCATACGACGCAGGCTGCGTCGTGATGACGCAGGCTGCGCTCTACGACGCAGGCTGCGTCCTGCACTGCCGGTTCTTCTAGATTTTTGCACTTAGCCAAATTTTGGCTAAGTGTTCCAAACACCTCCATACTTGCATTTTCACTCCAATAGTCCATGATAACCTCCAATATCCAAATTCCATCGATTCCCGAACTTTTTATCTATGGCACGCATCCCGAGGCGGCCGAAAACTCGCAAAACTTCACAAAACCGTTAGTAACTTCAAAAAAATTTGTTTGATGCAATGTCTAACTAATTGAAAACAACTCAAATGCTAAGAATTAACAATGAAACTTCAAAGAAATATTCACAAGGATAGAGTATGTACACGGTTTGCCGTTTATTTAGAGTCGATGGCTTGACTTAGCTATTTCAAGCTGTTCAACTTTCATAAACGGGGTCTTCAAGCAAGACCTCTTCTTCCCCCTCCCGGACACATCCTTAGAAGTAGTGTTTGAGACGGTGGCCATTCACCTTGAGGAGCTTTCCATCCCCGGGCCCCTCCACTTCAATAGCTCCATGGGTAAACACTTTCTTGACGGTGTAAGGTCCAAACCATCTTCACCTCAACTTGCCCAGAAAGAGCTTAACCGGTTTTGGAACACAAGAACTTTATCACCCTCCTTGAAAACTCAATGGTTTATCATCCCATCATGCCATCTCCTTGTTTTCTCCTTGTATATGGAAGAGTTCTCATACGCATCTTGGCGAATTTCTTCAAGTTCTTGTAATTGAAGCTTTCGGTGCATACCGCTCTCATCTTGGTTTTGGTTGAACGATTTGATAGCCCAATAGGCTTTGTGCTCAACCTCCACGGGGAGGTGGCAAGCCTTGCCAAATATGAGACGGAGTGGGGACATGCCAATGGGGGTTTTAAAAGCGGTCCTATATGCCCACAACGCATCAACTAGCCTCTTGCTCCAATTCTTTCTATCCGGATTAACCGTCTTTTCAAGGATTCCTTTTATTTCACGGTTGGAGAGTTCGGCTTGCCCGTTTGTTTGTGGATGGTTGGCCGTGGAAATTTTATGATTCACCCCATACCTCTTGAGTAGGCCTCCAATCACCTTGTTGCAAAAATGGGTACGCATATCACTAATGATAGCCCTTGGAAAGCCAAACCGGGAGAATATGTTCTCTTGAATGTAAATGGCTACTACCTTGGCATCATCGGTGCGGGTAGGAATTGCTTCAACCCATTTTGACACATAATCTAACGCCAAGAGGATGTATAAATAACCACCGGAATTAGGAAAGGGGCCCATAAAGTCAATTCCCCACACATCAAAGATCTCACAATATAGAAGAGGTTGTTGTGGCATCTCATTTCTTTTTGTCAAATTCCCCACCCTTTGACATCGGTCACAAGTTTTTACAAATTTGTGGGCATCTTTGAAAAGGCTTGGCCAAAAGAAACCGCATTCAAGCACTTTTCTAGCGGTTCTTTGTGGCCCAAAATGTCCTCCACAAGCATAGTCATGACAATGATGTAAGATGGAAGGAATCTCACTTTCGGGCACACATCTTCTCACAAGTTGATCTTGGCAAAACTTCCACAAGTAAGGATCATCCCATTTATAGTACTTGGCATCGGATTTGACTTTGCTCTTTTGATGAGAAGAGAAATGGCTTGGAAGCCGCTTTGTCACCAAATAGTTGACCATGGTAGCATACCATGGCTCCTCCACTTGTATAGCATAAAGTGACTCATGAGGGAGACCTCCTTCAACCTCATCAAGAGGGCATGATGGTCTTCCTTCATGATTTAGACGGCTCAAATGATCCGCCACCACATTCTTCACTCCTTTCTTGTCTTTTATTTCCACATCAAACTCACTTAGGAGAAGGATCCATCTCAACAACCTTGGCTTTGCATCCTTCTTTGCCACAAGGTATCTAATGGCGGCATGATCGGTGTAGATGATCACCTTTGTGCCCAAGAGATAAGATCGGAATTTTTCTAGAGCATAAATCACACCAAGGAACTCCTTCTCCGTCGTAGAATAGTTCTTTTGAGCATCATTCAAGAGGGTAGAAGCATATTGGATCACATGGGGTCCCTTGTCACTCTTTTGACCCAAAACCACTCCCAATGCATAGTCACTTGCATCGGTCATGATTTCAAATGGAAGATCCCATCGTGGTGCTTGAATAATTGGTGCGGTGACCAATCTCTCCTTCAAGTCATCGAATGCTTTCCTACATGAGTCATCAAAAACAAACTCCGCTTCTTTGTGCAAAAGCTTACATAAGGGGTTAGCAATCTTGGAAAAATCCCTAATAAATCTCCGGTAGAAACCGGCATGTCCGAGAAAAGACCTAATGTCTCGGGTGTTAGAGGGATAAGGTAAGGTTTTGATAATGTCAACCTTAGCCTTATCCACCTCAACCCCCCTTTCCGACACTACATGTCCTAAAACGATGCCACTAGTCACCATGAAATGACATTTTTCGGAGTTTAAAATGAGATGAGACTCTTGGCATCGCTCTAAGACAAGAGCAAGGTGTTTTAGACATGCATCATAGGAGTCCCCATGGACGGTGAAATCGTCCATGAATACTTCTATGATCCTTTCTACATAGTCGGAGAAAATACTCAACATGCACCGTTGAAAAGTTCCCGGTGCATTACACAAACCAAAGGGCATACGACGATAAGCAAATGTACCGAATGGGCATGTGAATGTGGTCTTGACTTGGTCCTCAGGTGCGATTGGGATTTGAAAATACCCCGAGTACCCGTCAAGGAAACAATAGAAAGCTTTTCCCGCTAGTCTTTCTAACATTTGATCAATAAATGGTAGCGGGAAATGGTCTTTCAATGTAACCGCATTCAAGCGGCGGTAGTCAATACACACCCTCCAACCGGTTTGTGGTCGGGTGGAGACCAAGTCTCCTTGTGCATTCTTGACTACCGTCACTCCTCCCTTTTTGGTTACGACTTGAGTTGGGCTAACCCAACGGGAGTCGGAAATAGAGAAATTGATACCCATTTGCAATAGCTTAATTACCTCTTATTGCACTACCTCCGCCATGGGTGGATTGAGCCTCCTTTGGAGTTGTCGGACCGGTTTGGCATCCACTTCAAGCCGTATCTTGTGCATGCAAGTCACCGGGCTTATCCCCTTTAGGTCCGCTATGCTCCACCCAAATGTTTCCTTATGCTTTTGAAGTAGTCATACCAATTTGTCTTCTTGGTCCTCGGTGAGTGTGCTTGAAATGATAAGTGGTAGGGTTTTCTTGTCCCCTAGAAAGATGTACTTTAAATGGCTTGGGAGGGTCTTCAACTCGACCTTCGGGGGCTGGATTATGGAAGGGAGGGGCTTGTGGAGTGGAATACTCAAAGCAAACAACTCGGACAGGTTTGCCAACTCAGGACGCAGGCTGCGTCTAGTGACGCAGGCTCCGTCCTACGACGCAGGCTGCGTTGAGCACTGGTTTGCCCTGTTTTCTGCATTTCTATGATGTTGAGTTCCTCATATGTTTCTAAGGGCTCTTCCCTTTCCAAGTCTTCAAGACATTCCTGCACATCAACGGCCAACAACAAACGCAAACCTTCCTCTTCCATGTGGTTAGTTAAAGCTACCTCGAGTGGGTCTCTATCACAAAATTTATACATTTGATTCACTAATGGCTCAAAGATATCCAAGAAGAAACAAGATTGATGATCACACGGGTGCCTCATGGAGTCATATATATTGTAAGTTAATGTTTTCCCTTCAAACTCCATAGTCAAGCACCCGTTTGAAACATCAATCTTGGTATTTGAAGTTTTCATAAACGGCCTACTAAGAAGGAGAGGGGTGGCACTAGAGCTAGATTCCATATCTAAGACGTAGAAATCGGCCGGGAAAACAAGATTATCTACTTCCACTAGCACATCCTCTACCATGCCCTTAGGATAAACACTAGACCTATCGGCTAATTGAATGACTACCCCGGTCTTAGACAAAGGTCCTAAGCCTAGGGTCTCATAGATAGATAGAGGCATGACGTTTATAGAAGCCCCAAGGTCTAGCATGACACGTTTAAATTTTTTTCCCCCAATAGTGCAAGGGATGGTGAACATGCCCGGGTCTCCACATTTCTTTGGTAAATTTTGCTTGAAAATGGCCGACACATGTTCACTCACCCTAACATTATGGGTTCCCTTCTTGGGATTTCTCCTAGGTGAACAAAGTTCTTTCAAGAACTTTGCATACCTAGGGACACTATTCAACAAGTTAAGAAGAGGAATGTTTACCTCACATTTCCGGAAAGTCTCATATAAGTCATTCTCCTTGGCATACTTCCTTGTGCTTATCAAATCACTAGGAAATAGGACTTCCGGTATGTACTCCTCCACTTCATCATCTTCAATAGTGTCTTTGCCCTTCCTTGAAGTGTCTCCCTTGGGGTCCTTGCTTGTGGATGCCCCTTTCTCATTCTTCGATATCTCTTCATGACCAACCACCAATTCTCCTTGGTCTTCAATCTCCAAGGTTTCCATCTCAAGATTCTTCATCTTTTCTTTTCCTTTTCCAAGGGGGTTTACTTCCAACTCTTTGCCTCCCCTCAAGGTCATGGCACTACCATTTTCCCTAGGTGGGGGAATGGTTTGAGATGGGAATCTTAAGGATCTTGAGGCTTGGGATTTTGACATATTTGAGGCCATTTGGGATAGTTGGGTTTCCAAGTTGCTCACCCTAAGGTTGTTAGCCTCCCTATCCTTCCTTGCTTCCTCTCTATCCCTCTATGCCTCCTCTCTATCTTTCTCTTGATTGGCAAGGAGTGTTTGCAAGATGTCACTCAAGTTCCCTTGAGAAGAAGAATTCCCTTGAATGGGACCTTGGTTTGGTTGTCTTTGAGATTGAGGATTACTTGGAAAATTTGAGTTGTTGGGTCTTGGGTTGTTGAAATTTCTTTGGGGATTTTGGTTGAAATTAGAGTTTCGGTTTTGGGTTGGATTTTGGGCTCTCAAGTGATTGTATTGACCATTTTCGAAACTCTTTGACTTGTCTCCTCCCCACCCCAAAAGATCACGGTTTCCCACTTGATTGTACATTCCTCCACCACTTGGGTTTCTAGAATTATAATTTACATACCCCATAGCATTGACGCTCTCCATAGTGGTTCCTTGCTCAATCATGATGTAACATGTATTTGTAGCATGGTCACCTCCACAATATGAACATTCAAGTGGTTCGGGATGTTGAGAAAATGAGCTACTTTTGTTGACAACCAAGTTGGACACCATGCTTTTAAGCTCACCCATCTCTTGCATGATTTTGTGATTTTGAGAGGCATAAGGATCTTCCATGGAAGATACATTCCTAGAGCTTCCTCCCCTTTCATTCTTCCTTTCGTAGCTTCTTGTGTTCATTGCCAACTTCTCAATAATATTGTTGGCCTCGGCCACATTAAGTGTATCAATTCCACCTCCGGTGGTGGCAATGATCATCCGTTGGTCGTTTTGGCACAGCCCTTCATTGAAGGCCGTCAATAAGTCGTCCCCTGACATCCCATGATATGGGAATCTTGCTACAAGGCTTTTGAAGCGCTCCCAATAGTCATAAAGGGTTTCCCCCATGTCTTGCTCAATGGTAGTGATGAGCTTCTTTGAGTGGTTGTGCCTTGAATCCTGGTAATATTTCTCAAGGAACTTCTTCTTCAAACCCACCCAAGTGGTGACGGAATGGGCCGGAAGACAAAATAACCATTCCTTAGCGGCATGTTGTAGAGAGAACTGAAATGCCCTAAGCTTGAATTGGTCTTCGGTCACTCCTTGGGGAATAGCCCCTTGGCAAATCATGTGGAATTCGGCCAAGTGCCTATTTGGGTCATTTCCCACCATTCCATGGAATCTAGGCAAGTTATGGACAAAGAACCCCTTGAGCTCGAAGTTTACATCCCCCATGGGAGGATATGCGATACATAGTGGTTGCTCCTCATCGTTTCTTGCCCAGATCTCACCAATCGTTCTATTATCATCCATATTGGGAGGGTAGAGGATGTTCAATGGGGATGGTACCCTCGGTGGTGACTCAAATGTTTGCTCCGGTTGTTCTTGAAATATATTGTTCTCCAACTCCTCTTCACTAGGCTCCCTCCAAAAGGGTCTCCTATAGAAGGGATTCGAAAACAACCAATTGGATATGCTACTTGAGGATGGATCAATGTCTTGGTCACCAAGTCCCTCTTGTGACCTAGGCATAAACTTTTAAAAACAACTCAACAACACAATTAGTAACTTCAACACCAAGTAACCTACAAACAATACAAAAAGAAATATTTGAAATACAATCTAAACAAAGTATGACATTAACAAGAGTTTCAAATGGATATTTAGCTATATCGCCTTCCCCGGGAACGGCGCCAAATTTGACGGGCTAAAATACGGTGTCGTTAATTCCGCAAATTAGCTAGACCAAATAGAAATTTATAAAACCTTACCTAGACTCAAACCAACCTAAATAAAAGGGTAGTAAGGGTAAGAAAAGGATCGAACCCAAGGGAAAGCGGTAATAGCTAAAATAATCTAATCTAGACTCTTGCAAAATATCAATTAACAAAACTAATGACTCTAATCACAAATTAAGGCACTAATTACTAATTAAGACACTAATTAAAACAAAGGCTTAATTTAATTACAAACTATGATATTCACAATGGAGAACATGTAGATAACATATAGGGAGAAAGTTTTTCATGAGATTTGATTATCAAGTCTAAAATTACCAACAACAACTAAATACTCAAAGATACAAATATGGAGAAATAACTTAGTGCAATTATCCCAAGTTCCCCACAATTAACAAAGTAAAGACCCCTCCTTTCCTTTCTTTCTCTAATTATCTATTACAAGTTTCTAAGAATTAGCCACCATGAGTTAAACCATCCATAAATGACCCAATACAACTCAACCAATACTTATTAAAACATAAGCATAAATAAAGATGCAAGCTTTAAGCACAAAACCATAGAAACATGCTAGAATCATGTAATAAAACATTAAACCATGTTCTAAATACACAATAACCCAAATTCTACTCAAAAGATTCCAACTTTTAAACCAAAGTTACAATCTTTCAAGGTTGCTACAACAAATACCAAGACAAATTAACCAAATTCATCAAGACAAAGCAATTAATCAAACAAACAATTGCTAGGATGGTTAGTCTGAACAACAATTCAGTCAACAATGGAATTCAAACATAAGAAAATGGAATTAAATAGAGAAGGAAGGATTAAAAAGGTCTTACAATGCTAAAAGGAAGAACTTGTTCACATTACACTAAGCAAAGAAAGGATTAGCTACCCATAGTCTTCATATTACAACCCATTTCTAAATAAAATCAATTACAAGAGCCAAAGTTGAAGAACAAAAGTAGAGAATTTCTAAGGAAAAATATGATGTTGAATGTTGTATGCTTGGCTCCCTTCTCTCTCTTCAGATTTCTGCTTAAATACCCTTGGTCCGCAAACCTAGGGGCCTTGAAAGGTGGGCTTTCAAAAGACAAGACGGAGAAAAGAAGAAACTCTGTGCTGAGAAAGGACGCAGGTTGCGTCCTACGACGCAGGTTGCGTCCTACGACGCAGGTTGCGTCCTACGACGCAGGCTGCGTCGTGATGACGCAGGCTGCGTCGTGAAGACGCAGGCTGCGTCGTGTACTGCTCGATTTTTCCTTGCTTTTCCTTCTTGACTTTCGTTGACCCATGGACTTTTGGCCCCGCCTTGACTTCCATTGACCCATTGGGCTTGGTCTTCATACCTTGGTGATTCATTGTTAGCCCACTCCAATTTCCGGGTTTTTGGGTCTCGGGTTTCGGGTTTGACTTTCATTGACTTTCGGGTTTGACTCTCAAAATTGACTCAAATTACTAAATACCAACATTATTACAAAAACTAAAATTAACATAAAACAAAGCTAATGACCCGTAAAAAGTAAAACGAAAGACTCTAAAAAATACTACTAGACACGACATAATTTGGTGTTGTCAGTAGGCGCAGAAGTTATCATCAAGCTTCATGCTCCAATCCTTTTGTGACTTGGCAACAACTTTCTCGAGTATGGACTTGAGCTCACGGTTAAAAACCTCCACTTGGCCACTAGTTTGTGGATGATAAGCCAAGCCTCTTCTATGATAGACCCAATATTTCTCCAATAAGGTATCAAGTTGTTTCTCACCAAAGTGAGTACCACGGTCACTAATGACCGCTCTTGGGACCCCAAACCTCGGAAATATGATCTTCTTAAATAAGTTAACCATGGCACGAGCATCGTTCGTTGGAGTAGCTATTGCCTCGACCCATTTAGAGACATAATCGACGGCAACCAAAATATATCGATTCCCTTTTGAGGAAGGAAACGGTCCTTGATAATCAATCCCCCAAACATCGAATACCTCCACTTCCAAGATACCATTTAAAGGCATCTCATGCCTCTGTAATATAGAACCCGTTCTTTGGCAAGTATCGCAAGCCGTAACGAAAGCTTTGGCATCGTGGAACATGGTTGGCCAATAGAAACCGGATTGCAACACCTTGGCAATGGTCTTGGATGGTCCATGGTGACCACCCTAAGCAGAAGAATGGCATCCTTCTAGCACGCCTTTCACATCCCAATGTGGGATACATCTCCAAAATAGCCCATCGGAGCAATGTTTGAATAGATATGGATCATCCCATAGGAAGAACTTTGCATCGTGTAGGAACTTTTTCCTTTGTTGATATGAAACGCTAGGTGGCAATTCCTTTCCAACTAGAAAGGTGGCTATGTCGGCATACCAAGGAGTATTGGCTTCCAACATCATTAGAGCATCATCGACGAAGGAATCATCAATAGGTATATCAATACCTCCATCATCAAACCTCAAGCAGGATAAGTGATCGACGACAACATTTTCGGCCCCTTCTTGTCTTTAATCTCAAGATCAAATTCTTGCAAGAGCAAGATCTATCGTATCAACCTTGGCTTAGCTTCTTGTTTAGCTAGGAGATGCTTTAGAGCGGCATGATCGGTATGACCAATGACTTTGGAACCAATCAAGTAAGAGAGAAATTTGTCTAAGGCATAGACAATGGTAAGTAGCTCTTTCTCCGTGGTGGCATAGTTGATTTGAGCCACATCCAAGGTTTTGCTAGCATAGTAGATAGCATGGAGAACCTTGTCCTTCTTTTGTCCTAGCACGACACCTACCGCATAGTCACTAGCATCACACATGAGCTCAAATGGTAAGTTCCAATCCGGTGATTGGATGATAGGTGCGGAAATCAAAGCCTTATTGATCCTAGTAAAAGACTCAAGACAATCATTAGTAAACACAAAGGGAGCATCTTTTAAAAGAAGCTCCGTAAGGGGTTTGGCAATCTTAGAAAAATCTTTAATAAAACGGCGGTAGAAACCCGCATGGCCTAAGAAACTCCTTACTCCCTTGACATTTACCGGTGGGGGTAGTTGCCAAACAACTTGGACCTTAGCACGATCCACTTCAATTCCTCTTTCCAAAACAATATGACCAAGTACCACCCCTTCATTGACCATGAAGTGGAACTTTTCCCAATTCAATACCAAGTCAACCTCTTCACAACGCTTCAACACTTTCGACAAGTTAGCCAAACAAGCATCAAATGAAGAACCATAAACACTAAAATTATCCATAAACACTTCTATGATAGACTCGATGAAGTCGGAGAAAATGCTTATCATGCAACGTTGGAAAGTGGCGGGGGCATTACAAAGACCGAAAGGCATTCTACGGTAAGCAAAGCTACCATAGGGACAAGTAAACATGGTCTTTTCTTGGTCATCCGGGTGAATGGGTATGTGACAAGCCAACCGCTCCAACATTTGGTCAATAAAAGGTAAAGGGTAGTGATCTTTCTTGGTGGCCAAATTCAATCTCCTATAGTCAATACACATTCTCCAACCCGTTACAATCCTAGTTGGAATAAGTTCATTTTTATCATTATTTACTACGATAGTTCCTCCTTTCTTAGGAACCACTTGGACCGGACTCACCCATTTGGAATCGGAAATTGCATAAATAATTCCCGCATCTAATAATTTAAGCAAATCCTTTTTAACCACTTATTGCATGTTAGGATTTAGTCGTCTTTGACCTTAGACACATGGTTTATGATCTTCCTCTAGATGGATTCTATGCATGCAAAACTCGGGGCTTATGCCCTTTAAATCATCTAGTTTATAGCCAATAGCTTTCTTGTGGGATTTTAAAACACAAAGCTAAGAAGACAATTGACTCTCACTCAAATTAGCACCACCAATTACCGAACACATTTCCTCATCATCTAGAAAAGCATACTTCAAATTAGAAGGGAGGGGTTTAAGTTCGGGTTTTTGTACCTCAAGGTCTTGAGGTGTAGAAACCAAACCTACAAAGTGTGAGCTCTCCTCCAATGACAACTCTTCTCCTTCCAATTCATTCTCTAAAGCATCCATTTCCTCATTGCCAATCTCATGATCACCTGCAAACGATTCTAATAACAAGAGTGCCTCCAATTGGTCTTTAACCAAAGACCGAGAGATAGAGTCATCTATAACAAGGTCAACAACATCCAAAACATCAATAGAAAAGCAAGACTCTTCTAACATTGGACTCTTCATGGCACTATTCAAACTGTATGTGACCTTATCGTCATCCCCTTCCAATGTAAATTTACCATTCTTGACATCAATTACCACACCCGCGGTATGTAAAAAGGGTCTTCCCAAATTGATTGGGATTTGGGCATCTTCGGCCATGTCAAGAACAATAAAATTAACCGGAATAAAAAATTTACCAACTTTGACGGGAACTTCCTCCAAAACTCCCAAAGGGCGTTTTATAGAACGATCCGCCATTTACAAAGTGACACTAGTACATTTCAAGACTCCTATATTATGCTTAGCACAAATAGAGTAAGGAATGACACTTACACTAGCACCTAAAACACATAAAGCGTTATCAATTTGATAGGTACCAATTGTGCATGGAATGGAAAAACTACCGGGATCTTTTAACTTAGGAGGGGACTTGTTTTGCAAAAGAGCACTACACTCGGCGGTGAAGGCTATAGTTTCAATTTCGTCAAAAGTCCTCTTCTTAGTTAAAATGTCTTTCATGAACTTAGTGTAGGACGGAATTTGAGTGATTAATTCGGTAAAAGGAACAGTTACCTAGAGGTTCTTCACAACTTCCATGAATTTACAGAATTGAGTGTTCTTGTGATGCTTTGCCAATCTATGAGAGAAAGGCACTTTGACTTTTTTCGGCTCCCTTGTCTCAACAACCTTCTTTGGAGGAGCATCCTCCACATCTTTAACTTGCTCAACCACAATAGGATCATCCACCTTCTTGGGCATAACCTCATCTTTCTTACCACTAGGGGAAACCTCCAACTCAACAAGCACCTCCTCATCTTCTTTGGGCATGGGTGGCTCATCATACTTCGTACCACTTCTCAAGGTGATTGCATTGAAAGTATCATGTGGTTGCTCACCTTGAGGTGGTAATTGACCCGGTCTTCTTTGAGAGCTGGAAGGGGCTAGTTGAGCCATTTGTTGCTTTAGCATTTTTATTGTGGAACCATGGCTTTGATCATTCTTTTGAAATTGAGCCAACATTTCCGATTGAGTCTAAGCCAATTGAACTACTAAGAACTTGAGTTCTTGATAGTTTTGTTGGTCATTTTGGGTTGGTGGAACTTGATTTCGTTGGGAGTTTTGGATTGGTGGTCTTTGTTGGTAGTTTTGATTTTGATAACCCGGTGGATAATTGAATCTTTGTTGTGGGACATAGGCATTTTGTTGAGCTAGAGACACAAAATTTTGTTGGGGTTGAGGATTGAGCACATTGTCTTTTTTGTAGGACAAGTTGGGGTGGAATTTTGTGTTCGGGTTGTAAGTATTGGAAAAGGTACCCGGTGAATAAAAACTTTGTTTAAAAGTTTGAAAAGCACATACCTCTTCCATAGTAACTTGGCATACATTGGAGTTATGACCCGCACCTCCACAACTTTTGCAAACAACAATTTGACTAGTAGAAGACACGACATTGAGTTGATGAACCGCCTGTTGAGCCTCTAACTTTTCTTGGAGCAAAAGGATTTGATTCTTCAAAATGCTAGTGTCGGAAATTTCCTCTCCTCCTTGGATGGGTGCTTTCCGAGAATTAACATATTGGGCATCGTGGATCGCCATAGATTTAATGGTGGCATGAGCAATATCCGTGTCAATTTCGTGAAACCGCCCATTGTTGGCGGAATCAAGAATTCTTCGGGATTCGGCACAACACCCATTGTAGAATGTTATGGCAAGGAACCAAGCATCCAACCCGTGGTGTGGGAATTGTCTTTGGAGCTCCTTGTACCTCTCCCAAGCTTCATATAAGCTCTCAAGAGCTTGGTGACGGAATCCCATGATTTGGCTCCTCAAAGTTTGAGTTTTCTCGGGTGGAAAAAACTTTTGATAAAAAGCAAGAGCCAGTGTCTCCCAATTTGTTACTCCCATGGTGGCACGATCAAGGCTATTGATCTAAAGTTTTGCCTTCCCCTTCAAAGCAAAAGGGAAAAGTATTTCACTAATTTGGGCTTGAGGGACACCCGTTTAACGAATCATGGAGCAATAGTCACAAAACTTTTGCACATGCAAATTGGGATCCTCCAAAGGACTTCCCCCAAATTGCTTCCTCTCCACAAGGTTAATGAATGCTGGTTTGATCTCGAATTCCGGGGCGGTAATTTGAGTGGTGGTGATTGTTGGAGTAGGTGTCCTCCACAATAGTGTGCCACATAATAAATCTTATTAAGGAATATAATTGGGATATTTATTGAATATATATATGATTAGTCAGTTGATTAACGTAAATCAATAACGGTTGTCTGACTAGAGTTTGACGTTATTGTCGTATGACGGCGGTGATCAACTGATCCCTTTCGGTCACACCTAAAGGATGAAATCCAAATAGTAACTAATTATTTGTATATGATACAGTTAATTAGTCCATTACATATATTCGATATGTACGAGAGTTAATTGTTAGAAATTGAGTTAAGAACTCAAATTCGATTAAGTTTATTTTTCAATTATGCGATAATTGACTAATAAATTTATATCTTATTTTAATATGATTAAATGAGATTTAACTTAGTAATTAATCGTTAAATTACTAAATTAGTTGAGGTTTTTGAGATAGAGGTAATTAGTTAATTATATTTACAAAGGGTTGTAAAATAAATTAACTAGGCATTGTGGGACCCATAATATATTGATATAATGGTAAAATATTACTTAAAATATTAAGTACATATTATTCATTTAATTGTGTCATATAATTGTTATATGATCAAATTAACACTTAATTATACAAGATAATTAAGCATATGATTAATAAGTATTTGTGGGACAAATATCAAAAATAAAAATGGATCAAAACAAGGCTCACATGGCCGGTAATAGTGTAGTGGATGGTGATGATGGTTGCTCTTATTCATACTCACAAGCAACATGTGATTATGACATGAATAGTAAACCTAAAATCATTTTATTTACTATAACACACCACCACTTTGCATGGCAATAAAATAAGAAGAAAACAATCACTCTTTTGGTGATGTAGAGGCCGCCCCTCTTGGCTACAAATAGAACAATTGTTGTTCAATTTTTACTAGTTCATTCTTGCTTATTTTCATACATCTCTCCAAAACTCTTCTTCTCTCTAAAATTCTCAAATACTAAAATTTATTAAGTATTACTAGTGTAGTAATATAGTCTAATATTAGTAGTATAATATCTATCTTAT
>JAIUZE010003715.1:0-16907 GCA_022085475.1 Heliosperma pusillum
AGTACGTTTTTTACTCATTCTAGTACTTTTTACACCAAACTTTTCATTTGTTACCCTTCACAAAAAAACATGTCAAACCTAGTTCCATTTGCCTCATTTTTACCTTCTCTCTACACATTAACCCTCTTCAAACTCCATAAAAGTTCTCTTCAAGTATGAACGATTATTCAAATGACGAACAGGTATTTAATACGCTAATCTTATATTAATAAAATTGACTCTTTTTTATATTTTAATTTCTTTATTTCTTTTTAATTACGGTTTTATGTCTAAATTATTAAATTGCTAAGGGTTTTATTTATTCATGGCGATGACAAAGAAGGGATGATAGGTGTTGGGGTTGGACGGCCGACAAAGGGACGACCGGCAAAGGGGATGCCGCAAAGGAACGGCGACGAAGGTCGGCGATGGGTAGTATTGTACTGTATATTGTTTGTTTACTGTGCCTTTTCTTTTTTTTCCAAAACAGTTGTACTGTATAGTGTTTTTTTTTGTTCAATGTAATTTGTATCGTATAGTTTTGTTTAGTACAATGTTGATTTTTTTGTCAAAGTATTGTATTCCAATTCATTTGTTTTTTTTCTATATTTTTACGCAATCAGCATGGATTTTTTTCATTTGCATTATTCTTAAGAGATTTTACTATGTCATTTTTTTTTCTTGTAATACATATATTAAAACATGAGAAAGAGTTTAGAGAGGGAAAATGAGGTGAGAAATGAGAGGGGTATAATTGTCAACAGTGTACTAAGTTGAGTAAAATGTGTATTGCGAAAATCAGGATCCAAAATTTATTATAAAGTTCAAAATTTAAATCGCACCACTGGTGGTATAATTTGTCAAGTGCTTTCTTTTGGGAGAAAGTTTTACTTGCGAATGGGACGACCGTCGCAAACTTGTGACGGGTTAACCCTCCTCACAAAGAACAAGTGGGAGTGTAAGTGGGGGATCCATTTGCCCCCCAATTGCCTTCCTACTTGCACTGTGTGAGGAGAGTTTGATCTGTCGCAAGCTTGCGATGGGTCGTCCCGTTACAAATGAAAATTTGTATTCTTTTGGTCCATGGCATCAATAGATGATATGAAAATACTTTAATCAATCAAATCTCAACCATTTATAAGTACGGTAAGTCTTGCTTAAAACGGGTATCATCAGTTTAAAGCTTAAGACGTGTCAAATATTATCAAGTGATACTGTGATAGTAATAAAGACAAATTTTTTTGTATATTCTAGGTATCAGGTGGATTGATTTGGTATGTATTTTACTTGTCTTAAACTTATAATGTCGGTCTGAAACGAGAATTTGTGTTAATAAGTAATAATAACAGAGAGTCCTAACTCGTTCCCAACATCTCAAGCAGATCTGGCTAATAAAAGTCTAAATCATTATTAATACGAATCATGGTCACTGAATTCAAGTTAAAAGCCTCAAAACTTTAGTTTCTATCGAAATCACTCACTAAATTTCATCAAACAACAGCTTACCAAAAAAACTAACACAAAAAATCAATATCGATAATGGAAGGTTATGGAAGTGATGAGATGTCAACAGTAGTTGTAATAACAGGATGTTCAAAGGGAGGCATAGGCAACGCGCTGGCACGCGCTTTTGCTGCGAAGAAATGCCGGGTTATTGCCACGAGTCGAAAACACGATACCATGAGTGACTTAGAAGATGTTCCAATGTTGTGTGTTGAAGAATTAGACGTCAAAAATGATGAGAGTGTGAACCGTGTTTTGTCTAACGTTGTTGAGCGTTTTGGAAGGATTGATGTTCTTGTTAATAATGCTGGTGTTCAGTGTGTGGGCCCACTTGCTGAGATCCCTCTTTCTGCTTTCCAATCCACTTTTGATACTAATGTTTATGGTATGTACTTTCATTCTTCTTCCTTAACTCATTTTCGTAAACTCGTACTTGCTGTTTTATTTCATTTACCGGTAAGTCTTACTTAAGACGGGTAAAGTATTATCAAGTGGTTGTAGTTTGATTGGGATAATGTCCGTCTGAAATGAGAATTTGTGTTCATTTATTTTACGGAAATTCCGTACCTTTAAACTTCTTAAGAATAGTCCATCATGGACTCTTTCAACTCTCGGTTAACTTCCATAATGAAGTATGAAACGATAATGGAGATTTCTTGCATTGTTAGTTACATTCGTATACTACTAGGTTATAGGTAATTTGGTGGGCTAGTAGGTATAAATGAGTATGTTAATGGGTAATTAATTGTGATGGTAAATAGGTGAGTTAGTAGATCAATTAACAATCTAAGTTGGGGTATACCATATAATTTCAAAAAGGAAGAGGTATAACATAGAAAACCAGAAAACTCGGGGCTGCAACGTAGAATTTCCCTTTGTTTTATATTAGCTAAGGCGGAGGTGAAGTATATGAACTTTGATTTGCTTATTTCGAATACCTATTAATAGTTTTTCCCACATGAGCCATTAGGGAAGTGAGAATGTGAATTTGAACCTCTGCTACTTAATGTACAGAATATGTCGGTAAGTCCGTTAATTACTAGAGGATCTTCGGTAGGAATTTGTACTGATTGAACTATCATAGTTGCATTTCCAGTGCAGCTACAATCATATTATTGGATGATCTTGGAATATGGTCAAGAACAAGACGATATGACTTAGTAAAATGTTGTTTTTAAATTGTCAAGTAGCAATGGTTAGATAGCCGATCAAGAACAAGACGATATGACTTACCAAACTGGGAATTTAAAACGGCTTTGACATATGTCCTACATTTTTATTGACTGCGAATGAAACTTAACGGCCTTTTCATTCCAACGTAGCCAAAGACTCATAAATATTTGGCTCTAAAATATGATGGAATAAAGCAAAAATGCTTACTAACTATCTGCGCTTTTTATATGGCGAAGTAATAGTCGCTCTATGTTTTTTTACTGTATTATAGTTCATTCAGAAATAATTTTCAGTATAGATCCTTAGGGTACAGTCTATCTGTGGCTTCAAGTGAGCAAACCCCCCAGCTGTTTTACCACATATGGTGGCATCTTATTCAGAAACTATGCGATTGATTCAAGCTGTGTTACCATATATGAGATATAGGAGGAAGGGCAAGATTGTAAAGTAGTAGTTGTCGTTGTGAGCCCTTTCCTTGACTCTCCTTACTCGTCCTCTTATTCAGGAACCATGCGATTGATTCAAGCTGTAGTACCACTTATGGCATCTAGGAGAAAGGGCAAAATTGTAAATGTTGGTAGTGTTAGTGTTTTGGCTCCAGGACCGTGGGCAGGAGCTTATGTATCATCCAAAGCGGCAATACATGCTCTTACAGATACACTCAGGTTAGCGTCATCTCGTCATTTATGTCGCTAATTATTCAAGTGGCGATAAATCTAGGCCTGTCATGTATGTTCTGTGCTTCCATGACTGAATTTTTGGATAGTCTGCTAAGTAAATGCAAAAGACTGACACTGTCACTAAAGTTACTACTATTTCACTAAATTCTCTACATTTGACTTTCTATTTTCCTCAAGAAAACAGTCGAATGGGGTAATTGAGCGAAACGAAGGAGTAGTATTTGCTTTTCAGTGGAATTGAATATCGTTACGGATTTGAGAGGTCTATGTTCATTGAGGCTATGTGAGATTTTTTATAAAAATATATTTATATCAAGGGTGTAGGAAATACTTAGGACCCCTTATTTCAATGCTCTTTGTTGTAAGAATGAAATGCACCACATAATAGATGGGACTGCTGATAAAGGATAAGGTTTCTTCTAGTGAATCGTTAGCTGTAAAAACACCTTAAACAAGCACAAATTATCCATCAATTTCTAAGAAGAATCTCAGCCAACATACTTGGGAGCCCCTTCCTTCTTTCCGTAATTCTTTGTTAATTATTGAACTAATCTTCTTCTCTATTGAAGAACCGATAGTTGTACAAGACATTTATGAAAAGTTACTAGGGACTAAACCAGAAGCTCGCTACAAATTTCTGCTGATAGACAGTTGGTATGATTGAGTTCATTGCCAGGATGATTAATCAGTATAGCGAATAAAAAATTGAGAAGCTTAACTTGATGAAATCCCAATTCTTGAGAGAAGTAATAAGCTTTTCGGAAGAAATGTTGTACCATGTTGCATTCCCATCTTGAGAGCTAATCTTCGTCAATGTTGTGACCTCGTGCTGGTCAAGTACTGGAGCCATGAGTTTAGTAATGATGAAGTACTTGTGTACGAAAGTGGCCACTCATCTGTATGAGAAATGTTCTTTTTTCTGTAGGCAGTAGTCATAGGCTCAATTTTGATGATAGAGGATTTTGATTCCATGTCCTGATTCATGAGTACGTGAAATGCTGCCAAGGACTCGTATCTGTAAAGTGATTGATATTTGGTACATGATTCTGCAGATTAGAGCTCCGACCTTTAGGTATAGACGTTATCAATGTTGTGCCTGGTGCCATAAAGTCGAATATCGGAAACTCAGCCACCGTCTCCTACACCCAAATGCCAGAGTGGAAATTGTACAAAGAATATGACACAGCTATACGTGATAGAATTAACACATCACAGGGCCCTAAGTCGACACCTGCTGAGGAATTCGCAGAGAAGACGGTTGCTGCTGTCCTTAAGAAAAACCCGCCTGCTTGGTTTTCATATGGCCATTTATCCATCATCATGAATATCATGTACTATGTCCCACTCTTTGTTAGGGACTTTATTTTACGGCGTATTTTTAAGTGCTGATAGGGTTAAGGAATGATTTCACTGACAAAATAGTTGCCTAAAAAGTAAAAACAGTTGCCGATAATCTGTGTTTTCTTTGGCTTCTGTAAGACTCTCAATGGTTTGGTAAGCCATTCACACATGTACGAGAGCGATTCTAATCTTTGTAAAACTTCTTATAATAACAGTTTAACTCCGGTATTTAAGTTACCGCTGATTACAGATTTACAGAATTGGACAGTGTTATCGTTGTATTAACAGTACACAGGCTATTTCCTGCATATGCAACAGATTAGCCGATTGGATCGGTAAACATGGTAGAATGTATTGCCCTGTCCAAAGGCGGAGAGAGGAGAGCAAACGGGAACTGCTGCTCCCCAAGCCCATTGTAGAAGTATACAACTCCTAGAGGCGTACAATGGTAAAAGCTCAATGTTTAATGGCATGCAAATACAAAATAGTTTTGTGGGTTGTGTGTTCTAACTTGTAATTCTATTAAGAGGCTGTTTCTATTGTCTTCGGGCTCAGTTTGCTAAGTTGGTCCAAAAAGGCGCCTTCAGTTAATGAAACGAACCTTCATGTAAGACCCTGATTTGGGATGGAAAAAATGCAAATTCCCTCATAGCTTCAAGATTTCGTAATCCTGGGAAGACAGATACAATTTTTAATGGGACTTGATTTTTGTTAGAGAAGCTGCATTTGGGAATTCCCAGGGCAAAGGAAAGAGAGGGGAACAAGACTCAGAAACGGAGCTGCACGCTACCTACATATTGCTCACAACTTGTCGCCTTTTCCTAACAACTCCATACTACTAGAGGAGGCTTCACTTACAACATAAGGAGATACAAACTTGTTGTCCATATCAGCATTAACAGATTTCTTACTTTTCTTTTCTGTGCCTGAAGGGTCAAATTGATAAGCGGCCCGTTTTCCATTGGGATTCAGAAGTAAGCATTCAGATACAGTCATACAGAGCTGGTCAAGTTTCAAGGCATGCTCAAAATCATCTACGGCCTCCGTAAGCAGATTCAATTTCTTTGAGGCGTAAGCTCATTGATACAAGGCTTTTACATTGCAAGCATCAAATTTTAGGGCAAGTGAAGAGGCAGCATGTTGATTATGACTGTAGAGTGTAGACCTCACAAATGGGTCAACGGATTGGGTTTGGGTCAGGTCGGTTCGGGTTTGTCATATTATCGTGTTAGTTCAGGCCGGGCCGGGTTCAGGTTGTTTCGGGTTTCAGGTGTTTTTTGGGTACGTAAGTCATGTTAGTTCCGGGTCAAGTGGGTCGGGTTATTTCAGGTTCGGGTCATTTTCGGATCAAGAGTTAAGAGAAAAAAAATGTACATTTAGTATTATTACCAATTTTTTAGTTTAATTTTGATAATTAACTATTTATTATAACACAAATATTATTAAGGGTGCTTTTAAATGAAACACTTCAAGTCCTTATTTGTTTCAATAAGTCTTGCTTGCGACGGGGCGATCCGTCGCAACTCGCAAGCTTGCGACGGGTCAAATCCCCTTCACAAAGAGCAAGTGGTAAGGCAAGTGGGGTGCTCCATTTGTTTCCCACTTGCCCTTTGTGAGGGGGATTTGACCCGTCGCAAGCTTGCGACGGGTCGCCCCGTCACAAATGAGAATTTGTGTATTTGTTTAATTAGAGTTATATTCTGTCAGGTCATTTTCGGATCGGGTTAGGTCCAGGTTAACAATGTTCGGATCGGGTCGGGTCAGTTCAATTTGGGTTTCGGGTCACCTTGAAGGGTTGTAGTTCGGGTCCTGGGCCACCCTTTTCAGGTCGGGTTGGTTTTGCCATGTCTAATTATGAGCTGCCGAAAATATCCCGAAATGGCAAGGTAAACGAAGGAAAAAATTAAAGCTAGCTAGAGACAAATAGCAAGGGATAAATTGCCATCTTTGAAAAGATAATTAATTACCCTGATCCGTAAATAGAGTGAAAAAAAAGGCTCTCCAATATTTATAATTAATTTAATTATATCAACATCATCCAAAGTATTATTATCCAAGGTAAATAAAATTCAGCAAGATTAAGAAATGACATATAATCCATCTAATATTCCACTAAAGTCATCACACATAGTATAATAACATTCACAAGCTATTTCTTAGGTATTACTCCCTCCTATTCTGAGCAATGTTCCCCAATTTCATTTTCGTCTATTCACAATACCTTTCCCTTTCCTTTTTTGGTAAACTTTTATACTTATTTTAATTACATTACCCCACTACAATACCCCACAATACCCATATTTTATCTTATTTTAATCACCTTACCCCACAACAATAATTATTTTAATCACTTCACTCCACAATAATACCCCATAATACATTCCCTCTCTCCAATCACGTTACCCCCACTACATTACTTTTGCTTATTTAATTCAAAACCTTAAAATTTGTGCCAAATGAAAAGGGGAACAATGCTCAGAATAGGAGGGATTATATCCCTATTGATTGTCAATATATTCACGATTAATCGAAAGACCTATGAATCGGATGCCAATATTTGTCGGTACGGATATTCATAAGTCCAAGTGAAAGGCCCAAAGTAGTTGAAGAAACGTGTATCATGCCCAACAAACATGAATCACAATTCACAATTAGTTAAACAAACTTTGCTCAAATAATAAATGACAGTCAACCCTACGCATCTTTCGACCATAAGATTACGATACCAACGTGATACACGTTCAAAGGAGCATTTCTCTTCTTTTACTTTTTTTTTATTATAGTACAGTAAAGGGTATCAAGGGATAATTAAGTACAAGCTTTGGTTATATTACAATAAACATCAATTATTCTCGATATTCAAATAGGAGCACAATAATATTGTGCTACATTGGAGGATAACTTAGAGCTTCTTGTACGTCATAACCTCAATACGTCATCCACATTTACTTCCACTTGCCTTTACTTTTTGTCATAAATAACACAAAGTTACAAAATTAGTTGTTATTCACTATGGAATGTGTCTCTGTTAGACAATAATGTTCTTAGTCAAGATTGTCACTACCCATGCTTTGTAAGTTGTACAATTAGTATTGTAAATTGAGTAGCATAGTTAGTGGGTTGGGGTGAAGGAGGTGGGGGGGAACCGGGTGTATGGGAAACCGAGGTAAGAGGGGTGGGGTCGACGGTATTGTTGGTAGGGAGGGGGGGGGGGGATGGGTGTGGTCTGGTGGGGTGGTGGGTTGTGTGGGGGAAATAGATTCATAAAGGATTGGGTTAAGGGTGGTAGGGGGCGTGTCAAGGAAAGAGTAAGAGGAAGAATTGGGTGTAGTATATTCCGTAAATGGGAAAACGGTTTCATCGAACGTGACATGGCGAGACACATAGATACGACCCGTGGAAATATCGAGACATCGATAGCCACGTTGACTCGGGGGATAGCCAAGGAAGACACACTGGACTGACCGGGGAGCAAGTTTGTGAGGACGTGTGGGGGACAAATTTGGATAACACGCGCATCCGAAGACACGGAGGTGAGCATAAGACGGATTTTTGACATAAAGGACGGAAGTTGGGCTTCAAAAATTTAGTGTAGACGTGGGAAGGATATTGTGAAGATGGGTGGCAACATGAAGGGCATCGACCCAGTAATGTGAGGGAACTGAGCCATGATGAAGAAGGACAAGAATTATTTCATTGAGACGACGAATCATTCTCTCGGACTTGCCGTTTTGTGGAGAAGTGTGGGGACATGAAAAACGAAAGACAAGACCATTATTGTTGGCAAAATTGCGAAATGTATTATTGTCGAATTCACGGCCCATATCGCATTGAAATGTTTTAATTGGCCGATTAAATTGAGTAAGAACAAATTTACTAAATTGAAGAAATTTATCGAAAACTTCGGATTTAAACTTAAGGGGATATACCCAAACAGATTGTGTGAAATTGTCGATGAGAACCATATAATATTTGTAACCTTGTTTGCTTAAGAGGGGAGGGGTCCATAAATCGCAATGCACAATATCAAAAGGGGCAATAGTAATGAAACTGGACTCATGAAAGGGAAGACGTTTATTTTTGCTAATTTGACAGGAAGACCAAAGACTAGGTTTATGAATTTTATTACGAGTAATATGACACTGAGAATGCAATAAACCTAAGAGGGATGTTCCTGGATGTCCTAGACGGGAGTAGGGCTGAGCAAAAATATACGATACGGTTTTATTATACGTATCCGATACGATATACGGTTTCAATTATACGGATTTCCGTATATCCGATACGAATTTCCGTATATACGATACGGTTTATAAAAAACCGTATCGGATACGTATCGGCAAAATTTGAACCGGATATACGGTTTCCGATACGGTTCCTATTTTTAATATAAAATATAAAAATAAAATCATAAAACTACTAAGCGTCGAGTATATCCGTGACCCAATCTTATTACTTTTATACATTTTTAAGTTATTTATTCTTATAATATGTGATACTCTTTTAACTTATTAAGAAAAATGATAAAATCTCAAAAAGAATAAAAATAAGACATAAAACTTTACATAATTAAATGAAAAACCGGATACCGTATATACGGTTTCCGGATATACGGAAAAACCGGATATACGGTTTCCGGATATACGAAAAATCCGTATCGGATAAGGATACTTAAAATTGAGATTTTTAAAACTGGATATCCGATACGGTTTTGAAAACCGTATCGGATATACGGTTTTGCTCACCCCTAGACGGGAGTGCCAAACATCCGGACCATGAATGAGAAGAGCTTGGGGCGGAGATGGGGATGGGCTGGTGAGACTTGGTGTGGGGACGGTGGATACGGGATAGAGCTCGCCATTACTGTCACTCCGTAAAATCATTTTCCCAGTCGGAATATCCTTCACAGAAAAGCCAAACGGGTCAAATTCAACACTGACATTATTATCTTTAGTAAATTGACGGACGAAGATGAGATTTTTAATAATATTTGGTGTGTGAAGAACGTGGTGAAGGTGAAGGGTGCGGGAATTTGTGTTCAAGTGCGAGGTGCCCGAGCCCAAAACTGGAATTGTATGACCGTTACCAGCATAAATAGAACGAATTTTACTCGAATTAAGGGGACTAGTAATCATACCTAGGTCGGCCGTGAGATGAGATGACGCACCGGTATCCATGTACCAAGAATCAACATTATTTTGCACAGAGAGAGCCTGGAACGATTGAGTTAAATCAGTCGGTTGGGGTGCCTCAAATTCCATGACAAAGGCTTGACCTTGAGAGCGAGAATTGTGCCCACGGTGATAGGGAGGACGTGGTGCGTTAGCAGGCTGTGGTGGCCACGGTGTGGACCATCCCGGGTAGGTGGGGTAAGGACAAGGTGGTGGGGCCCACAAAGTTGGCCAGGCAGGTGGTGGCCCCTAGGGAGTAGGCTGTTGTTGCGGGTTCGAAGGGGGTGGAGAGGGCTGTTTATAGTAGTTGTTGCGGTGGGAATTGTTACTGTGATAATTGTTGTGATGACGGGAAGAGCGATGAGAATTGTGATTGTTGTTGGAGGTGCGTGGGGGAACAGGTGGGGTGGCTTTCAGAGTGGTGTCAGCCCACGGCTCGGTAGTGGTAGGAGCGGCAAGGGCGGTTGCAGTAGGGTCGTCACGGCCAGAAGTTCGGTATAATTCGAGTTCGAGCATACTGCGAGCAGTCTCGAAATTAGGGGAGGTTTGATTGATATAAGAAGCGACGGTGTCATATTCACCGGATTCACCGGGAAGGCCACGAACAAGTTGAATGACAAGGCGATTTTCAGTGACGGGGGCATCAACCTCTTTAAGCATTCCGGCAAGCTCGCGGAGGCGTTGACAGTAGGCCTCAAGAGTTGGTTTTTTTTCGAGACGGAGGTTAGTAAATTCGTGCTCGAGAGCAGCGGCGCGAGCACCTTTGTTGTTATTAAAGATATTTTCTACCCGAAGCCATGCTTCTCGGGCAGTGGACTCGTCTTCAAGAACACGGGGGAAGGAGTTCATCGCTAAGAGTTCCGTATATCCATTGCAACACATGAGCATCGACGGCATACCAAGATGCGTAACCTTCACTGGTTGTGGCGGGTGCGGGCGTGCCGTCTATGTGTGACACGACATTGTACCCACGGGCGTGAAGTTTGAAAGGGCGAACCCATGATGCGTATGTTACTTTAGTGCTGTCGAGGACACAAATTTTATGTTGAATGTTGGAGACCGTGAAGACGGGGTGGAGGCCAGATTTGGAGGAAGAAGCTAAGCATCATTGGTCATGGTGAGTGATTATTTGTGCGTGAGGCAGGGGGAATGTCGAAACAAAAAATCCCGAACACAGGTGCACAGGAACGAGGAGACGTCGAAACTACTCCTATCAAACTGATACCATGTTAATTGTTATTCCCTTGACTTGGGAGATTGATTCTCATTCATATGTATAGCACTTTGGTTACAATGGATCTATTCAAATACAAATTACTAGACTACAATTAACTATGCTACTACAATTTACAATGCTAATAATTCAATTAACTATGCTACTCAATTTACAATACTAATTGTAGAACTTACAAAGCATGGGTAATGAGTAATGACAATCTTGACTAAGAACATTATTGTCTAACAGTTTGTTTAGTGGTTAAAATTATTTACAATTAACGGTAAGTAGCTTGATCGATAGTTCGATATTATATTAGTTACTACTCTATATTAAGTATGTCTTAGTGTAGTGGTTATAATTGTTATACAATCAATCGACGATAGTTCTCAAGTAATAGTGGAGCTTGGAGAGCTAGCATGCACTCCCATAAACACACACACAACCGAATTAAGAGCAAAGGAAGCTTATCATTCATTTTGATCCAATATCTTTTAATCTAAGATTACATAATTATGAACCAAGATTTCAAGAGAAATTTAACTGCACTTGGTATTAAGCAACATACGAAGAAATTTCACTGGCCAATCTTCGTTGTAACTCTGAGAAATCACTGGTTGATTGATCATTGAGCTGTAAATGTATCAAAGCAGACCCAAATATCATTATAAGTTATATATAACCACTTTCTCAATTTATAATTCTCCGTAAACTATAATCCCTCCGTCATGATCATTAATGATATAGGATATCTTATCATTTGTCTATGTTTTTATATTATAATAATTTCTAATGAGTAATTTGATTCTCAACGAGAACATTGTTCATTTGTCATACACTAAGTAAAATTACAAATAATTTCCTACATTAACGAGATGAGAGAGAGGAATAATTAACACAAACATATCATAATTTATCAATACCAAAAAATATGGTACATGGCACCAAATGCGGTAATTATTTTGTGCGATCCCTATATAGCGTGACGAAAATACAGTCTTAGTTTTATGATAAAACAAATGACCATTTTTTATGTTAAAAAATGACTTCTTCAAAAACGTTAATTTTTAATAATAAAAATAGTTACTTCTTAAGATAAGATGATTAATATTTATCATAAAATGATCACGTTTTCTGTCGTTGCACAATACAACAGTTCTATAATATAATTTGCACACAATGAATTGAAGTATGGCAAACCGTTACGTGAGCTATTTACAAGAATTACAGGAAATAATTTAGGCAGTAAACAATAAGAGTGAAAATATTACCAGATCACAATGGATTATGCAGTTCCATCTGTCATCACCTTTAGAAGAAACACAATTAACAACATTAATACCTTCAACTAATGATACTTGTTTGAGTAATTTAGATAAAGGATATCCATCTCCTCCTTCTCCTTCATGTTTTTTGACACTAATCTCAATCTCTAAACGTGTAGGAAATGTATGGATGGTCACATAATTATCATTAACGACGCGATTAGGGTTAATACTAGTTGAAGAAGATCCAATTTCACCAACATGTTGATTATTATCTTTTGTTGAAGATAATAAAGATGAATTTGACTTCTTTATTAGCATGTTTCTCTTGTCTTCAAGCTCCTTTATATTTGCCTCCAAGCTTTTTATGTAATTTGTTGCTTCTTCTAAGTCATCACAAGATGATGTTTGTCCCTGAAATTTTTTGTTAATTATTGAAAACTCCAAACATTATCTATATACGAGTATATGTTTTCAACACAAAGTTAATATTGCATGATAATAAATGTTCTTGTAGCGCGAATAATTAAAAGACACTGCATGAATGTTGTAAGTATATATGTATCAGAACGTCTTGCTTGTGATTGTCACAAGCTTGTGACCTCTCACAGAGCCCCTTTCACTTGCTCTCCCATCTGCTTGTTGTAAGAGGTCAGAAATTTGTGACGAAAGAAGGCCGTTATGTATAAAAAGGACAGAGATGCACAACATATACTAATATACTAATAATATATAGCAGACAAATAAAAGCAAGAGAATGAGATAATTACTCTAACATATTCTTGAGGGAGAAGAGAGCGAAGGGAGGATAAAAGGTCGGACATTTCTTGCTTTGTAGTATATGTGTTTAACTTTGGTATATATTGAACTTCCTAAAATCGTCTCATTTATTTAAATATATGACATGGACATTGCATTATTCCTAATTTCCTTTTCACCTATTTCTTTGACTACTTAATTAGAAGATGAAGTCGTATGTCGGTATGGAGTTTTTTTGATAGAAACGTCTTGATTCCAATTATGTTGTAATTATATAATAATATTATGGTGGTAGTTTGTTATCTAGGAGCAAATATTAGATAATTAAAGTATTTATTATTAAATTTAGAAAGGAGACAAATTCCGAGATAAAATTTGAATGGAAAAGGGGATAATAAAAATGGTACGGATACATGTAACATAATATATTTAAAATGTTGGAATATATTGTGGTCTTTAAAGACGTTTAACAATTGGTTTTGATCTAATCTAATTGGAATCTTTAGGATAAAGTTATGAGTATATTTATATTATGAATAAATAGAGGACAAAGTAGATACGGCGCAAATGGGTGAAAGATAACGTTGTACAGACTAAATATGAAGAGAAGACAAAAAAGAGAGTCTTGCTACAAAATATAAAATATAGGAAACCCATTTATATTTGAACAATTGAACTATTTGTGTTTCCTTTTTGTATTGTTTTTGCCACGATCATTCGAGGAAGTGGTTGCTGCGCCAAGCCGCCAAGGTCCACAACTCTACACATACCATTTAATTAGGCTAACTAACTAACTTAGAAATAGTGAAGACGGTGTATATTCGTCTTCATGAAGACGAGTCGGATATCTTCTAGGGATTCATTTTAGATCTCCACTTGCCCCCTTGTGAGAGGAAATTCAACCCGTCTTCAATGAAAACGAATATGCACCGTTTTCAATGAGACGAACTGATTTATTTTAGTTTAAAACGAACATTGTGAACTTGCGTCATGGCGCTACCAATGATACCAAGTTCAGTTATATTTTAGATATGTAAAGCTTATAAATGATATCATCAGTTGTATTATAACCGATTGTAAAATTTATGAAATGCAATACATTAAAGATAACAACATACTCCGTACTTTGGTACTCAAAGTTGATTGTTTTTTATACTCCGTATGATTTAGAATTGTTTTCTTGTCTTCGAAGTAGAGTTTTCAGATTTAAGGCCTTTAGCTTGTATTGATACCGTGTGATTGGAATAATGAAAGACAAGTCAATGAAAATTATTAATATCATATCAGTTCATATGAAAGATTTCGGAAGTCTCGGATACTTTACAGTTAATAAGATAGTACTCTGTGCATATTCCGTCTCAATTTATGCACGCTCCTCGAATTGATCATAGGGATGTTGCTTTTCGAGTTGTTCAGTATCTCAAAGTTTGTGGAGGGAAATACGCTTTGTCTTGGATATCATCTAAAATTTGTTTACCAGTTTCTAAGTTGTTTTATCTACGATTGAACATAATCACCAACTCCTTTTAAATATATATCAACTTGATCGACTTGGTTCATAGTCTCTCTTAGTTCATGCACAAGCCATGACAAAAACACTGAGATGTAGCCTTACGCGTGGTTCGTTATTACTTACAAGATATTCTTTTACGCTCCTATAACAAACTCTAACTAGCAGGATGGTGAGTTTGAGTAGGCCGCATGTCTTACTTTTCACCAATTGCTAATAGAGTAAACAGTGGTCTGCTTAAGACGGATCGGTCTTTGCAACAATATTTTGTGAGAATGAAATGGGTAAGGGACAAGGTGTTCCCCCCATGTGCTTACCCCCCCTTGATGGGTATTTTTTGTGAGAGAATATGGTATCCGTCTTAAGCTTAAACGGATACCTTCCTTCGGAAATAAGAATTTGTGATAGAGTAATATAGGATGGCTTATGTTTTTTCGTGTTCACAATTGGCACCAACAGAGCTTATAAAGGCTCTTGTAGCATTGTGCACTTATTTTGGCGAATGAACACGCAAAGAGGGTGTTTGTTTATCCGAGTTATCCAAGGTTTATATGCTAGGCGATCCTTCACTTTGCTAAATACCGCCCCCATTTTACTCATCCCGCCCCTAAAATTTATTTCTTTTTCCAAGTTTACCCTTTTCTCTAAACTATCTTTTTAAGCTTATATTTTATCGGTAAATCCAAAATGAGAGACGGTGACCCGTTTTACGATTATTATTTTCGTTCGTACAATATAAAGGACACCAATTTAGAAGAATAGGATTGACGAACAACATTAACTTGTTAATGAACAATATTATCGTTTTAACGTTAATTTTATATATTATTTAACGATAATTAATAAAACAACAAACAATCATTTTAATTTTTTAAAAAAAATAACATTTAAAACAGGAAAACTTCAAATGGCTATAACTTTGCGCTCGGGTGTCCGTTTTCGATGATTTTTTTTTTCAAATCGCATATCTCGACGAGACGAACGCAATGGCAAAAAAAATTATTTTTAGTGGCCCATTCGTGTAAAACACACGAACTGGCCCCAGGCCAATTCATGTGGTTTACACGAATGGGCCTAGGCCAGGTCGTGTAAACCACACGAATGGGCCAAGGCCGATTCATGTGACTTACACGACCTGGCCTAGGCCCATTCGTGTAAACCACATGAATTGGCCTTGGCCAGTTCGTGTGTTTCACACGAATGGGCAAAAATAATTTTTTTTTGCCATTGCGTTCGTCTCGTCGAGATAAGCGATCTGAAAAAAAAAATCATCGAAAACGGACATCCGGGCGCAAAGTTATGGCCGTTTGGAGTTTTTCCGTTTTTAATCGTCATTTTTTTTTGTAAAATTTAAATGGTTGTTATCCGGTAACGTTGGTGATATTAATTATCGCTAAAACGATAATGTTGTTCGACATTTCAATTGTTTTGAAATTAATGTATTTCACTATTGTACGAATTAAAAAAGTTATGGTAAAATGGTTCACCGTCATTCATTTTCGATTTACCGATTAAAAATAAATTTAGCAAAATGTTTTAGGGAGAAGGGCAATTTTTTGCGAGAAAAGTAAAATAAGGACGATCTTTTGCAATTTTTGAAGCGGTTTTTTAAATTTTGAAATTGGAAAATAAAAGAGAGAGAAAATGAGGTGTTGGGTATTAAATGGGGTTTTTATTATTAAAGGGTATAAGGGTAATTCATAGGGGCGTAATGAGTAAAACTAGGGGCGGGATATAGCAAACCCCATAAGAAAATGCGGAGTAATTGTATAAGTGAAATAAAACAATTTAGAAGTAACGTGACTAATATATGGTGTGACGACCTACTTTGATATCGATTTCTGGTTTAGGACGTAGTACGACAATTTGAGAGCCATCTTATTAGACCATCTCCAACCATAAATTTTTCTCTTCCTCATCCCACCCTCTCTCATCACTTCTTACTCATCCACCTCATTATTCCTCAACTTTTCAATTAACAACCAAATTACTCATACAACAATGATTTATACTTATTCCTCATCTCACTCTGTTTCATCATTTTATCTTTCTTACTTTAATATACCCCACACAATTTTTTATATTAAAAAATTATTAAAGTAATTTGCTCGGGTTTTCAAGACGGTAATTTTTCGATAAATTTTTTTTTAAGTAAGACGTTATTAAAGTAACTATTGACCGAGACGGAGGGAATTTTTTTTTTTAAAGTAATGCTTAAAAAAAATTTATAACATTATTTTTCAATACTACATCAATACAATAACTCAGAGAACATAAAATGATAAAGAAAATACATTAAATTAAGAGACC